>JAQGAK010000098.1:0-159882 GCA_034696945.1 Lipothrix lubbocki
TAAATATGTGTAAAAAATGAATTGTGTGTGCTTGTGCGGTATATGCCAGTTGTTCCCAGGAACACGACTGCATTTGGAGGAACGCTCGACGTATCTTATCATGGTAGTTCTGCCCATAGTGCTGATTCCAAGAAACAACCGCGTAATTCTTTACTACTGTTTACAGCTGATTAACTTGATCTTGCTAAATATACAGGTCTGACTTTAACATAATACGAAAGGATTAGCATGAAGTAGATATGCATATTATGTGCAAACCTCAACATTAATTTATTGTTAATCAGTATGATAGTTTTGCCGTTTGGGAAACCCTTATTAGATATTCAATAAATCAATATCAATACATAATATTCGATTAATGAGAATTCCGAATAATCTGCCTTTTACAAGTAATTTCATATACACAGGTATACTGACAACGTAACTCGGTCAGTAGTTAAGTGTATCTACTTACTAATTATAACAACATTACTTTAAATGTTTTAAATACACAATTTAAAATTAAAAATATATGCGGGCTTACAATTTTTTGGAAATTATGTTTATTGATATTGTTGAAATTAAACGGGTAAATGTACTGTATTTTCTAGTGCTTGTCAGGATCTAATAGAAGTGAAGAACCGGAAACGATTCTGGAGCTTAGGGACATTGGGCATAATAGCGATATTGTGTTAATTAATAATAATTCAAACAATTTCTTTTCCAGATTGCATAAAAAATTAATATCATTGTATGTATACATTTGTAAGCTAGTCTACTTTTAACATTAATTAAAATACCTGAAATTTACTACTTATTTTCTACACTACTATGTTAACCTAATTTGAACGTTTGAATCAAGTAAGATTCCAGGAAGGTACACAACTTGCTTTTACAGGCATACTAATTCCAGTACAATTATAAACAAGTAATGTCATTAAGGCTAAAAAATTAATACAGAATATATTGAAGATATTACTTAGTAAACCCGAGTTGTAAGAATCCATTAGTATGTAATGTATATTACATTGCTTACATATTTGTGCTAAGTATATAGACAATTACATCTGTTTTAAACTGCTTTAAGTGACGGTGAACATTTAGAAGTATTAGTTTTAAAAAAATTTTATGCTGAGCAAAGATGTGTTCAGAACTTTAGGAAGTTTACAGGTTATTGTATTTTTTAAACAAAATAACTATCTAGTGCAATGTAGAGATCAGTGAGATAAAGATTTATAACCAAAACACCCTTTAATACGATTTGAAGATCTATCCTAAGTTAATGTTCCATATCGTCTTCTCTACATTTTTTCGTAATTCTCTACTTGCCCACACTGGGTACAAGTGTGACTGTAACTATCATCATCTTCATTGAAGGACTCCGGGCCCCAAGTATGCTCATGACTAGAAAAGTCTCTTGTGAACAGACTACTCCGCGCAGCCATCCTTAAATTCTTCATTTTCTTCCCGAACTTCTTGATTTTACTCTTAACGCGATTTTCTTCTCTTAATTCTTGTTCTTCGAGAATCTTTTCCTCAGTTCCCCAAACTTCCAATGCCCGTTTTTCAATCTGAAACATTAAACGGAAAAAATTATTGCGAATAATAAGCAAAACATGCTGTTCAAATCCCTGTGTTAATGGACTTCTACCTAACTATGCTTGCTAAATAGCTTACCTGTAATCGCAAATACAACTTCATGTCACCCCACCGAGGATTATGCGGATTTGGCCTATTAAATAATAAATTGCCGTTAATTAGGATTGCTATTTAGCTTATTATATAATATTTACGTAGTTAAAAATAAATCCTTTCATTCCGCTTGAGAGATGAAGTATGAAATTTCTTTCCGTATACAGACCTTAAAATAAACTTAAGTATGGGTTCCCGTTTATCCAGATCAACATCCTTGAGTAAAAAATCGTTCTTGGCATCCGTGCGAGTAATGAAAGTGTGTTTGTCTTCGGTATCTCTGAAAGTCATCAATAGTGCAAAAAATTAATGAATGCCTAGAAGAACTAATTTTTACCCTTAATTAAAAATATATCACTACAAAATATTTAAAAAAATATATAATGTAACGCAGTAACTCACTTGCAAGTATCACAAACGGGATGATTAAAATTCTTCAAAAGAAAAGATTCTGAAAATGTTTTATTGCATTCTTCACATGTGGGGACGTCAGTGGGGACGATTGCCGCAGGTTCTCGTACAACATTTATTGCCTCTTCTTCCTCCACTGCCAAATCCTTCTCCTCCAGCAAGAAACCTCCTCCCGTGTCAATTAACTTAGTCCCCTGAATCCTCACAACAGTTCCCTTACTAACAGCATTTTGCAAATCATTTTCCAACATTATTTCCCGTTTGGATTTTTTCGGCTGACTTCCAGCCCCAGCTTCATCGTCCATCTCCGTCATAATCTTGTACGCTGCCAAAACTTCTTGCACCGCTCCGGATTTCTCTAATAATCTCTTCTTCGCTTCTTGCCTATTCCGCTCAATCCGCTCCAAAGTATCTTTTGACATCGGTTTTGAGGGTGAATTTGATGAACTGCATGGCCCTGAATTTGCTTCGTCACTCATTTTTGATGCCTACAATTTCAAATAATGAATACAAAATTTGTCTCCTTGAATAAAACATTCTTTCGTAAAATAGAAAATATAATAATATTGTAAGTATAGAATTAAAATATTATCTATATTAAAGTAAATTAAAACAATTAATTACCTGTTGATTGTAATTTATAACCGTAATTATTTATTATGAAAAATAAATTGGAAAGATGGGATATATTTTTTTCAATTGTATTTGTTGATGTTATTAATTATTTAAATATAATAACAATTCCAAAAACACCGGGATCGGAATTCTCGTCCTGAGGTTTTTCTGTGAGAAAGATACAATTTTGAATTTACCGCCGTTCTTGACCACGTGTTTGGATGTGAGAAGCCCGAAACAAACGCCCAAAATCATCTTTGTTTTATCAAACGGAAACGTTTTTGAACATCTTTATGAAATTATGAATCAAAATAATTTTTAATATTCTTATGATTATTTTGTTTGAAAGTGCTTTGCTAACTATAAATATAAATGAAACAAATAAATTAATTCATTATTAAATTATTATGTAAAATAAAAGTGTATTTCATTATTGAATAATGCACGTTTGGATAAATAATGAATGAAGCGAAATAAGCATTTATTTAATTTTTCAATAATTTCTTTATTTCAATCAGACGTGACAGTACGATTAAATACATAATAATGATGTAATAAAGAAGACTACATCCTAAAAAACTGACAACTATTTAAATGACACAAAAGGTTGCGAGTTAATTTGTAGATTAAATATTATTTGCGGAGTCTCTTAGCATTATCTAGAGTAATAATATAAAAACGTAACTACTATACCTAAAACTCTAGATTTTGTGTTTAGATTCATTTTTACTGAAGTGGCAGACATATATATATAAAGTATATTTGTAAGTTGTAAATTAAATGGATCTGTTGAAAGCAACCAAGTCTGTATATTTGAATGAGCGTTCAAACGAGGAGAGTAAAAATAATATTAATAACATAAATACAGTATTTTGTTAATCAAACAACAGGGAACATAAGGAAGATTGTACAAAATCCGACAGCTATTGCGTTACAATATTACAAATTACTTAAATTTAATCCATGAACAGACAACACACATTCTTATTTCTCTATATAACACGCTCACACTTAATACAATTCTATGTTAAATGCAATCTCTTGACACTAAAATACACAAAACATTCAGCTAATATGTACAAGCACATGTACAGGGATTCTGTAATAGATATACAAAATTTTTAAAGGCTGGAAAGTTATTAAATAACACTAATTAATAATGTATTTACAACAAGGATTATATAAATAAACTTTAATACTTTGGGAGGAAGATTTCAATAATAATAATAATTATTATTATTACATAATGCAATCTTGTACAACATAGAATTTTCAAGACATTCGTGCATGCACAAATTATTCATCAATATTATTAAACTTAATCTTACAAAATATAATATACAAAATTACATATCGTAAATATAATACTTGCTTTCACAAACACTCAATAAGATTGGCAATATATTAAAATATATTTATTACAAATATATTTTAATATATATTATATATCAAATACAAGCAATAAACTACTTTCGTCGTATATTTTCTGATTTTTCGATATGATTGCATCGTAGAGTTGACTGGTAAAGGTGTAAGGTTCGTTGTATAAACGCTGGATTTGATTATAATGTAAACTACACTACCTAATTAATTTGAAGCTGCGTATATCGTATCAAAATTGATTTAAATTCTGTACATAATCAGTTAATTTAAATTTCTAAAAAACTAAAAATTAATTATACAAAGGAAATATGCCTTGTTCTTTTCTTATTACTATTTGGTATCGACATAATAGATCCACCATATGTGGAACCATTCATAATAGAAGGACTATCATAATCACTTCCCGGCATGGGGATTACTTTATGAAAATTATCATCCCTCGAATGGATTTTGAAACCCCCCTCGTCATCATCCGACGGACTGAACTCACTTCCTCTTATTACGCCAACACCATGAGGACTTGGCATATTATCAAAATTAGATAGGTTCTTGAGCTGGGCTCCGCCATTCATGTGATGACTATTATTACCATAAAAAGATGCCGGGGTAACGTGTCCATCTGTCACATGAACCGTCTCGTTGCTCCCACCATCCGAAGGTTTGGAGTCAACAGAGGAGGAATCATGAGTATGAGTATGTGTGGTGGAATTGGAGCCGGTGTACATGTCTCGGTAGATATTTCCATTAGGTCCACATAAGGCAGAGGCCGGTATGTAAGAAGCTGTCGTATCAGTCAAGTAGGACCCGTTGAGAGCATTGATTTTCTTTGGTGGTTGACTGGACTCTCCTGCCCTGTCACTCTCGTTTTCCCAACAACAAAGTGCATCCTTTCCAGGAGCCGTCTGAGTACCTTGTTGTCCTTTTTGCACGCCAACATAAATGTTGTGATATGCCGGTGGAGCCTCATTACTCTTATTCTTGCTCCTCTTGACGCATACCAGGATAAGTATAAAAGTTGATAACAGCAGCAAGAAAGCTCCAGCTCCGCCAATGATTAAGTACAACTCTACTTCATTAAGTCCACGGAACCAAGTTGCTCCTGCTTGGAAAACATTTTGCTCATTCCTGTTCGACAAAGATCGCGAGGAGGTTAAATTAGATACAAGAGCGTCATCTTCCCACGCATCTCCAATCTTTAAAGTGGACGTCGGGGCTTCTTTGATCAACACAGACACCAAGTTAGAGACTTTCGCCCGATTCAAGGCACTGTCAATGGAAACGATTCCGTAATAGAAGATTTCATTGGACCAGGGCACGCCAACAGTGCAGCTTTGTCGGATTCCGTAAGCTTCTGGCTCAGGCGTCAATGAGCTGTGAACGAGGATACCTTGAGTTCCAAAGTTGTCGTTCATCAGTGCATCCCTTGAAGTATAGCAACGGATCTCATATCTTGAAGCTATAAACAAGAAAATAACAACGTTATAGGTAATAAATATGATGATGTAACGAAATTCAACATCTACTTAAACCTATTTTCATAATAATGATTTTTACATTAGCTTCTTCTCAAGCATCGACCTTATAAGGACTTTGCTTCCAGTGAATGAACATGCATTCTGTGGTATTTGTAGAAAATTAATGAGAAATGTAATAAGAAGACCAAGTTGAAGAAGATGTGGGTGCGTACCTTTTCCTTTATCGAAATCACCCCCTGGAGCAGTCCAACTTAACTTGACTTCTGACGTGGAGTCAACAACTCGTTCAACCCTTAAATCCGTGACACGACCGGGTGGATACGGATCTTCGCCGAAGGGAACACTCTGCTTAATTTCAAACGATGATCCAGCAATGGTACGCGAAAAGGAGCCCGTTGGAATCGTTGCAATATGAGGGATACTGCTTCCGCAACATGATGGCACATCTAATAGCATTTACCAAATAAAAAGGAAATTAACTTTTAGCCCCGTCATTCATCTTAATAAAAAAATGATTAAATTTCAAAACATGGCTAACTTCATTTTACAATATATGCTTAACTTCCTTGAAAAAATGATTAATCTCATAATTAAACTCTCATATTTGCCAAATTACTCTCTAAGCCATCCGCTCATTATCCTTACCTAAAGTTCCACGTGTAATATTCGTATGGACCGGAACAACGGCTTGTCCCTGATTGTCATCAATGTGAACAGTCAAGCTAAAGAATCCCGGATTTGGACCCAGTTGAGTAAAATAAGCAGTGTAGATTCCATCTCCCCAAGTGATATCAGGATCTAAAAAACAAATTAATTTCACAATAAAGTACATGAAAAAAAAAATTTCTGTTGTAAGGCTTATCCGGTGGGAAAGCCATATATATTTCGTAAAAGCGAAGACATTTCGCAATAATTTGCCTGGCTTGGCTCATAATGTGGTAACATAAAGAAGAGGAAAAATAATCCAAAGCAATTATAATGATTACCTCCACTTCCTGTGTCTAATAGCCGGACGTTAATTGAGCGTGGCCCAAGTTGGGAGGACTGTCCAGGGAGCGTTACCGTTGCTGTCACATTGGCATTCAATACAGGCAATTCACCTTGCAAGACTTGTGCATAAAGAAGAACAACCTCAGCAGTAGGGGACAAGGCGTTTGAATCTGAAGGCGAAATTACTTGATTCCAAAATCTGACAGAGATTGATTCAGATTTTCGGGCTTCGGTAATCACATCAACGCTGACTGGACGTGGTGATTGGTTTTGGTAGAACTTAATCACGTATGACCAGATCCCAGCCTATATAATCAGTACACAATATGACCATCAGGACATTGAAAGAACAATGAGCACATTTATTTCCAATCCTACATTCCTTCCATCGCAAGGAGTAATTTGCCCATTTAAAATTATAAAGCAAGGACTAAGAAATTATTACAATATGACAATCACTATCAGGGACTTATGGATTCCACAAGGTAATTACACTCATTATTTTTTCTACTTATAGATATTGAAAGTATTCGAATATTGTATATTAAATGGGCATAAGCAAAAATGCATCATACAGTTCCATTTTTAAATCACAGTGTAGTATGTATGTTGCTTCTGGGACTTTACTGCTGACGAGATTAACTGTGAGGAACAAAAATAGATTTGAATTGTCATTACCTCACTAACACCCGGTATCTTGAGGAACACAAGCCCTTCAGCATGTAATGGCAAATCGAATTCCTTCCCTGTCGGACTAACTAATTGCAATCCATCAACATCACCGACTTCCTCGGTTGTGACAGTAACCCAAGTGTTTCTTCCAAGGCTCTCTTCAATCGTAAATGTTCCCCGACTCTGCCACTCCGCATCAGGCCAATGTACCGTTTCGTAGACCTTAAAAATTAACATATTTTTCATAAATACATGTTGGACAATGTAGTGAAAGCTTGACAACACATTTATATTACTGAACTTATCTTTACAATATGTACATTTGAAACTTTTTTTTACAACATAACAACTTACAAGCCATACAAGAAAAACTATAAAACGATTGAACAGGATTAATGCACAGGAAAATATCAATCCCAAGAGTAATAAAACTTGTAATGATGTCAAATAGCTACAATTGTCAGAATAATTAATGCCTCTCTATGAACACAGATATCTGTATTGATAGGGACAAGTGTAGGCAAAATATGAACGTACGACACGTAAGATTCCCATTGATTCTGGAGGCACACGATTGTGACTCCTTATTGGGGAAATCAATAAAAACGAACAGGAGGAAAGGGAGAGAGAGAGAGCGTAAGATAATAAACGAGTTTCAAGTAGTTTAATTAGTCAATTGAATTGATTGTTAAAAACACACCTTATTCAATGGAGTCCCAATATTTTCACTGATGACTTCAAGGAAGACATTATTCAGGATTTCATTCTGTTCAAGATTATTGCCATGACCATCGGGGACTTTGTAGAACCGTCCATACTGAGCCAATTGTATCAATCCCTGCGACTCATTTGTGTAGGTGATGACGATCACACGAAGTGGAGTACTATCAATTATTTTGACAATCTTCTCCCACTCCCTTGTCATTAATTTTGAGGGAGATCCATTGACCAGAACAAGCGTCGTAGGGCCCACATTCTCATCCGAGGACTTGATTAACTGTAATAATACAATGAAAGGACAAACTGTACAGGTGAACAGCCCTTCCTGCAACCTCTACTTCTATACTACACAATAAGAGTTTATGATCTGGCTTGGAATTCACAACCTCTCGTCTCGTCATCGTTTCAAAGACGAAAACAAAAGTTAAATGCAATGAAGTAAGTACACGGACCAACTTTTATTATTGCGGCTTACATCGACCCATAATTAGAGCTCATTAAGAATTATCTCATTAAGCAAAGAATTTACACGTAGGCGCTCCTTTCGATGTGTGGAAAGGAAGCTCCAAAATATAGATAAAAGTTTATGTTACATAATCCTTTACAAGCATATTATGAACTCCAGCATATACTTCTAGATTTTTAAACTGTACGTAAGATTTGTACTTCACTGAAGATCAGCTGAATAAAGGTAACTAGTTTACGTTTGCGTAGGTAGTTGCTAGCTTATCATTATGGACTCATAAATCGCAATTTGTAATAGCAATTTGGAGACTTGTACGACGACGATGCATACCTTAATGGCAGCTCGAACTGCACATGAAACACAAGCCGAATCTTCGGTCATTGCAGAAAGTGGTCTCAATGGGATTCGTCCGTGGAGGTGGTCTCGGTTATGAGTACTGGCGACCGTTAGCGGAAGACTGAGCGTGGATCCGTTCGTGTAGGAAATAACACCCAGTTCAACGCCACTCGGAAGGTAGTGGAACATTCGATAGAGTGATCGTCTCAAATTAATCCAACGATTCTGCAAAAAACAAATATAAATCAACATCTTTTCAACTCCAATCATAATAAACAAGGCAGCAGTTTACAACAAAACTTCCACTCTCGCTTACAAAGTGCTTGTCATATAATTTTTATTTCGAAATGACAACCACACCAAATTCTACACGACTCCAATCTCGTGTATCATAACAATTTTTATGAACTACAACATGCTTCCAAAATCTTTAATAGTTTATAGATACGATGACAACTATGCGAAAAATTCAGAGTAAAATGCAAACAAGTATTTACGCACGAACGCTTCGATTTGATTTTTCTTCATCTATACACATATGTATTATCCATTCCTCTTACATAACTCACATGGTAAACATGGTCATGTCAATAAATAATGAAAGAAAAGCTTACATTCTGATTCATGGCTCTGCTCCGATCAAGTAGGAAGATCATTCGGTGGGATTTGGCAGCTACGAAGGAGAAAACTGGGGCCGGGGCCGAGCCTCTCTTTGCGTTTGGTTTATGACCGGTGACTCCAGGTGGTTGCGTTTGATTCTCTTGGACATTGTTATTCTCCGTAGTCTTCACATTGTCATCCCTAATAGAGAGAAACCGAGGATGAATTTATGGTTGATCAACTGAATCAATACGTATATAGGTGGATACAACTGCTGTAGAATTTATTGGATCACAACAACAACAGTAACAGGACAATGTGCTGCCCTCACACTACATAACATGTCTATAGTATGTATACATGTAATAATACATCCTAGGTACATATCTGTACATCTGATTCTGATCAGCGTTAATTTTTGCATACGCTTATTGCTATTTACTACTACGTTCACCGTTCTTGTATTCTTCTTTTTCAAACTATTTGGTCTTGTTCCTCAGTGTGGAGCTTCCCACAGCTGGGTGTAATTATATTAAGTTCCTTCCCTACATGTCATTATACTTGCATATTTACGCACAAGGGTTAGAAAGCATAAGTGAAGTTTCCAATCCAAGTATCTATAGTTATATAACTTAAAACAACAATAACAAGTATAAGGCAACTATCGTGTCGTGATCACATCAGGAGTAAAGGTTACTCCTGTAGTCGCAGTAAATTACAAGCTCGCAACCAGCCCCACATTATGCGGTAGTCGTAAATAGTCAAAGTTTTGGCGGCTTCACATTTCTCTTCTCCTATAGACAACAACTTGTGCAGCTACTCCAAAAAATTCCCTAACAACAAATTTCACTACAATTTATATTATTTCCCTTAATGTTCAGCGATGATAAGGCTCATCGTATTTGGAATCCTTTTCTTGTTTCAACATGTGCTCCTAACCAAATTTTTTTTCTATTACAAAATAAAAGCTACACACTTTAAAACGCTTGTTCGCGTTTAGTCATCGGCAAAAGAAATGTGATACGTCTTTACAGATACTTTATTGATACAATAGAAGTAGTTTTAGTTACAGCATTTATTTTATATCTATAAGATTTTCCTGAAGACTACGCTATAATCTTGGTATTATGGAATATCAGTATGATCAATTATGTGTAAGTATATGACAATCTAAGGGGGAGAACTCGAGCATGAATAAACAATATATATCTATACAAATAAATTCATATACATACTCTTTACTCATGCAAAGCAACATCGACAATGCAAATATATAAGACAAACTAAGGATAAAATAAGTGAAAAGTAGTAACTCACAAGTTAGTGAAATCTTCATGCTGTTTCATAACTTCCCAGATGCTCCGACCATTACACAAAAAGTTGTGTTTTGTAGGCGTTGTTCGGATATGAGTGGCTTCGTTGCAGAATTCGTTTACCTTTTATAGAAAACACATAAGAAGAATTTGGAGTGAGTTACGCGAGATTGTGAGAAATCACCCGCTTACAAATTTATGACGGCAACTCTTTTTAAATGTGTATATAACAACGTTGTAACAGTGGTGTGGACTAATAGAAGAAAAGCTTTGAAAAGAAGTTGGCATGTCTGCATATAAACGTTTGTCAAAAGAAAAGAGAAGGAAAAGTATTGTAGAGACTAAGGTGGTTAATACAGCCTACATACGTCATCTTGTTGTTGAGAGAGGAAAGGAGTTCATTTCAAGTACATAAACAACTTTTCCTTAGTATTCCAAGTAAACGACATGAAACGCCTTCAACAAATTTTAAGGAGGAAGAAACTGATTTTGTTTTTAAAAGGCTTAATAGAAATTACCAAATAATTTTTGGAGCAAACCATTATAATATACACAACAAGAATTTATGAAACAAAAAATACTGTTAAAAACTTTTTTCATCTCTGGATAAAGATAAGCAAATCTATTTTTTTTATAATTCATCATCGTCAAATAAGGTTAAGGGATTGGACAGTAGGAATGCAAAAGGAAAATATTAAGAAAAATTGGAAGTTTAGTGTAGAAGGAATCTTTTGAAAGATACAAGAAGGGAAATAATTAAACAATTATGAAAAGCACACATAAAAGTCAACCGTATTTAAATGCAATAACTCACATGATTGGCATCCAAAGGGAGGGACATAATTGATGTAGCAGCGACAGATTTATTAGGTTTCTCGCACTTTTCAGCATCAGAACATCCTGCAGATCTGTTCAAACAAAAGATGAGGCTTAAAAATACAATAATTATTATAGTTTTAATAGTGTGCAAGATAAGGCAAAATGAATGATTATTTCCATTAGAAATTAGGAGGATGGGCTTCCCTCTAGCTAAAGACATTTATGGTTAAGCATGGAGCGATTAATTACATTGCCTTTGGATATTGGTGAACGTACGTATAAGCCTCTTTTTCATTACACACACACTTTATATGTCAAAGTCTTGTCATAACTAAAGCTTACCGATTCAAGTGACAAGCGGTTTGAACGGGTTGTCCGTTAGGTCCCACGTAGTCTGCTGGGTACTTCTCATCATGAGCAAATCCATTTTCATCAAAGACACCATAGCGAAATTTGATCCATTCTCGCAGCATTAATCGAGCTAGAATTTCAGAAGGAAAAAAATTTGGAACAAATTACTAAACAGTTTAGAATTACATCAACTTTGCCACAAAATCTTTACACTTGATGAGTTCCAGTATAAGTATATGTAATAAGTGTATGTATGTATGTACGTACGTCATTTTCAAAATGTTTCCTATGCCAAATAAAATATAAGGTTCTTCTCTATACTCTTTATTTTCAATGCTTGTATTTGAGCACAGCTTTATTATCAGTGCCACAGAAAAACTACAAATAAGTAGACTTGATATTAACCAAGATTTAAGTTCCCATTAAGTTACTTACGCTCAATTGAACCGTAAAATACTTTTTGCCTCCATTTACCTTTTTCCCAACTTAATCAAATTTCTGCTCTCATCTTATCATCAGCCTCGTCTTACCAGCTGCTTTTACGTTACTAGTACTAAAAGTTTCTGCCATTTACCAAGATAGGGAGAGGGACTATTTTCACATCAATTGAAATCTAGCATGCACACATACGAAATATTAAATAGATAGTGAACACAAAATAATATTAATTCGGCGCTCAAAATGTAATGATTTCATTAAAAGTTTTACTTTAAGTATAGTTAAAAAAATTGTATGTGAAAAAAGTATAATAAAAAAGTATCTGTCGGTATCTTTATACATATGCGTAGAGTGAAAGATAAGATTAAACTGGGCTGCTTTTTAAATTAGTGGAACTTGACGGACACAAAAAATTAATATTTTGACAGAATATATCAATTATTTGAAGTCTTGCATGCGAACGTATCATTTTTAATCAGCCCATCCGCCATATTTTGGGGAACATCAGGCTCATTTAGTATATGTCTGTAGAAAAAAACCAATGTTCTAAAAATCCACTGTTCTTGGCAACCCTGTGTTGACTCTTTCCTGCCTCAAAGGATGTTTATTCATTCCTTGTACTAGAGCTTATTTAACTTTTACTAACTGCAACATGCAACATGCATCCTATAAACTGCATAAGTTTTATAAGGTAAATGACTGCATTGTTCGAACATAATTAGTGAAACAAGTTGCAATGCGAGCCGGACTGTATGAGCTTGACAGGGAATTAGACGATAAGAGGAGTTACTGCAGTAAAAATTTACCAAAGTGTTAAATTCATGGGAGATTTGTAAGCTGACAAGGCGCATCAAATATTTTATTGCACATTTCTTATTCCAGAGCCGTCTAATAGGGAGGAATCATTGGAAACTGTGGAAAAACATGATGAGGGAAGCCTGCAGCCAATAAGCTTTTAGACGCAAAACCAAAAAAAAACAGGATGATCGGTGATAAAGTGATAGAAGCCTAGAGAGCAATATGAAAAGGTTGAGCTAAAGACAATTTCTCCATGTGTCTTTTTCTGCTCATTACAGATCCCCAAATGTCTATAGGAATCCTTGTTTGCTAACTACTGCAGTTAATGACTTGTTGAATGAACAACATTACTGACGAGTTCATATAACGTCAACACTGCGTAAACTCACTCCAGTCGTTCAAGCTCACATATATACATAAATACGAAAGCCAACGTTGAATACAAAGTCTCCACCGAAGGAACGAACAAGACTCATCAAATCACCCAAAGCAATAAGATCATGGGTGTGTAAAAAATACAGAGTACAAACACAGAAGGATAAATACTTCTTGAAACTCATCGCATCTTCCATTGCTTGCTGTTACAGATTTATTTCCCATGTTTCAATGGCATTTCAACTGTCAAGACTCTTACTTTTCCTATTTCTTCGTAAATCTTCTTCCCGATAGAATCAATAGGAGAAAAAGCCATTTGGAAAACAAGAACAACCACAGGACTTTACGGAAGATGCAATAAACATGGATATACAAACAAACGTAAAAACTGAAGACTCGCAGGTATTTAAGCTGGAGAAGGTATACAAAAACAATGGAAATGTATGAAGCTCCAGCGAAGGGAAAGGATATTAATACACCCATGAAGAATATCATCGTTTTAGAGGGCAGCCAGGAGCTTTCAGCACCACCAGCAACAAATTGAAAAGAATATAAAAACACAAGAAGAGATGATTGCTTGGTTTTGGCTTGCTGCAACTCATTGTGGAACTTGTAGATGGAATAAAAAAACAAGAACCATGATAACATATTCCAGAATTGAACCCCACACAGACTCTTGCTGTAAGTTATGATCCTGTTTCTTCCAGATTCTTCGAAAAGATACTTATTATGTGCAGCTATAAGACTCAAAACTTCATACATATAAATGTGTGTAAAATAATAGCAGTGACTTCATATTATATCCCTTTCAGGAAGTCACTACTCATTTGTAGTTATACAATTAAGGATCATGGAGGTAAGAAAACTGAAATGTAACGGACAAAAATTGAATGCTAAGAATCATTTTCGTGTAAAAATATTAAATTCTATGTAAGAAGAGAAAACCATGTAAAAAATTTTGAATATTATATAACAAAACTTCTGAATATTATTAACGAAATACTTTTGGCATCCGTTCACCCCGTCGCCGGCACCCAATCTGATCTGATTTTCTACAACAGCATTCCTTACCAAAAATTACGGATACAGAGTATCTATGGGTAAAGCTTTCGGACAGATTTGATTTACTGCAACCAAAATCAGGTCGTACTATATGTGACCCAGAGGATACGTGTGGTGGTGATGTGAGTACAAATTACAAGTTATTTATATGTTACTGCTCCCGGCATTAACCACTGCATCTAATAATTCCCTGGAACAAATTCTACATACAGCTTCTTATTGAAGCACAAGTGAATGTAGTGTATCTTGTACGTAAGTATCGGCACAGTCAAAACACAATAAATTTCCTGGCTATTGTATCCCTTATGAGTTTATTGTGTGTCAGTGAGGATTAGAGAATATGGGAAAGGAATAATAAGTGCGGGGGAAATTCTAATGCAAACCAACAAGAAGAGTAACGTACGGAGGCGGATAAGCCTGCACAATATTTTCTTACTAGCTATACTATAAATAATTCCACAAGAAGAGAGTAGTATTCCTTTCTTCATACAGAAAATGATGCCTTCCGGAACAATCTGACTAATCTCTATAATTTCAGGCTAGATAATGCTTCTAATAAATAATGATTAGGACCTACTGTAAAAACCATGCGGGATTTTAATCCCCGTTTTACCAACAGAATGGTGAGGAAAAGCTCACAAAATGCTTGTCCTGGATTGTATTAACACACACAAAGATATGTAGATACATGTACACATATAGATACATATACCCTAATACCAGATTTGAGATCAGAGAGAAGTCAGCAGAGGTAAAAATGGAGGAGATAAAGGTTCTTTTCTATTTTCCTTTTGCTGATCTTTTGTAAAGTCAGAGGTATGAACGGAATAAGCTGCTAAAAAAGAATACCTTCAAAGTAATCCTATGTACTTTTCGGGGACGAGCGCCTTAAACGTTCTCCATGGCTAGTAAAAGATTATTGACCGATAAAAAAGACCTTTCATTACGACCATTTCACATTTTTAAAGGCGTTAAGCTGCAGATTGTACAATCATATGCTTCAGCTTGTACAATCCTATATAGTATTTAAGATTTTCTTGGGCAGTAGGGCGTGTGTTCACCTTTTATCGAAATTACCAGTCTTCAAAGTCCTAACTGAGGATCTACGAGTTCAGTTTGATTGCGGGAAAAGGCGTGCGGTCAACTTGAACTGATAGGATTGTGGATAACTCTCTTTCCTAAGCAACACTGAATATTTTATTTCCAGTCTAGTTTACAATATATAAGTTACTATGCTATACTGTTGTAGGTTCTAATAATGCGATGATGATGCACACGCAATAACAAGCAACAGCAGCAGTCTACATCAACGGAGGTTCCAATTTCGAATAATCTTAAGTGTTTGATGCAGACAATCTGCTTTATATGCATATCTATTTAACTATTGAATACAAGTTGTTGTATATTTATAACAGCAATAGAGTAAAACCCTTATTGTTAGGGATGAGGTAAACCTGCCTGCTTAAACATCTAATTGTAGCATGTAAGCATCTCCTGCTACATGAATGAGGCAGGGACGAAGATGCAGCAGGAGCAGCTACACTGCACGTAAGGAAGAAGAACAAGAGAGGTGGACATGAAGCTCATCATCATTCTTCCTTATATGCCCGCACTGGAACCACACAGCCATTAACGATCTTCTCCATATCTCCTAGCCCTATCACTTGAAAATAGATATATTTACCTTGGTCATATTATTAAATCCAAAGGTGTA
The DNA here is from genome assembly GCA_034696945.1 of Lipothrix lubbocki. Classification (NCBI taxonomy): domain Eukaryota; kingdom Metazoa; phylum Arthropoda; class Collembola; order Symphypleona; family Sminthuridae; genus Lipothrix; species Lipothrix lubbocki. The sequence continues at coordinate 16,210 of JAQGAK010000098.1, forward strand.
CTTTAATATAATCAAAGTTTTGACCGTCTGTGTGCGTCCGTAACAGCAGAGAACCTACATAATACTATACCAATGCAGGATATTACAATGATTAAGAGTGCACATGTACTACAATTCGAATTGGTGCTTCCCTGCCTTGCATCATTTTGACTGACTGCATGAATCCCCTGGATAAAAAATGCAACTTCCAATTAACCCTCCATCTGTCGATATATCCTGCGGTGTTAAAAAAGTTAAAACTAAAAATTTTTATTCTTTCATTCAGATGCAAGTTGCGTTTCACAATACAACATAGATTCCTATATAAGTTGTAACAACACGGGAATCCTACTCACAAATCATTTTTACTCTGTATATATGCACAACTTGTGTCATCATATACTCAAGTAAATTATACAGAGAAATGATAAACAGACGTAAATAGTAAGGCATATATAATATACAGTTTTCGATTGGATACTTCCAAAGGCTTATGAAATTTCTGTACATAGAGATATTATAAATAGTATATAAATGCAGCCATCAAGAAATAAAATATGAGATCTCTCTTTCCTTTATCTCTCTCACACACAAAACTCTCCCTCCTGACCAAATGACTCAATAGCCTCTATAACAGATCCGAAGTCATCATTGCAAGTAACAGATTAATTTCTCTCTTTATTCCAACAGCACCCCTCTAGTAACTTCTAAATTAATCTTGCTGATGCATCCTGAGTAACGAGGGAAAACGTTCGATACACTACAGATACACAATACAAATCAGCCTGCCAGCCTATGCAACTTTAAAAAAATGCAGTGATTCAGGTGAGAAAAAATTTGATATGAATAATAAATTTGATTTCAACCCCCGTCTTCCCTTCCTCTTCCCATTAGTCATAATGACCAAGTTTTTATTACAAAACGCGTTTCAATTTCCGTCCTTCGCACTTCATTATTACATTTATCCATTTCTTCTTCTACGAAGCATTTTAAAATAATACATGTAATATATCTAGCTGCCTTTTGAATATATTTATTTCTTGTCCCTTGCTCCACCATTATTATACAATTTCTTCGTTAAAGCCAATTTTTCTTTGCCTTTCAGAAAACAGTGGAAATCTTTAGGCGTTAATTAGGAATGGTGGATCTCAACGCCCTCGAAATATGTCATCATGCATGTCTATAGGCTCAAAAACACATTTGTCAGTTTATGTTTTCCTTCCAAATAACTCTTCCCTTTACCAAATACAGCTTTTGTGGCTAATCCTAAGAGAGAGAGAGAGAAGTTACGTCTACAAACTTTTACTATTTACTATGAAATAGTGCTAGTGACTGTAAGGAAACAAAAAATAAAACTGGGACTCTGCATCTTATCTATGGAAACACAATAAGATGTTAGATATTAGGACAGACTGCAACTGCTGCAAGTCCGAGTGAACCTTGATGTTGTTATGATGTGGATGACGATAAGCCTGGTCGTAATCGTAATATTCTTCTATCAGCGTCTCCGATCAATCAATAAAAGTTCAAGTTCAAGCCATCCAATGTTCAAAAAACAATGGTGTGTGTATAGGAGAGTAAGAAAGAGAGTCGTGAAATTTCCGGTTTTTACTTTTTAAAATGTCCCACTACTCCTATACATATATATATTCATAAAGTCGTCTTGTCTTATACCGTACATGCACAACGGAGAATGGCTCAGAAAACAAACGTTAAACTACAGGCCAGCCCAAATTATAAATCTCTTTCCAAGCCTTGCTGTCCTCTAGCCTGATACAATACCACAATGACAACTCGTGCAAGCTTTATTTGCTTTTGTATCATTTTAAAACAATACTCTCATTGAATTTGAAGGCTCTTCAGAGAGTTCAGACTCGCAATGCATATCTTGCAATTCGAAGACTCGAATACTTACATGAAGAGGTGGAAGTGGAAACCCTTTACGATTTAGTAGAAATTGCTGTACAAAAAGATTTTCAAGTAGTAATCAAAAGTGTGTCCTTAACTTGTCGTCGTGTCTATTGTGTAAAACCAAAGGATAATATAATAAATAAGAACAACATTCATGTGCTGCATTGAGGAAACAAAATAAAATCATATAATACATGACTTGTCCCTATCATTTTCGTCTATAAAAAATCCTTCCACACTAAACACTTTTACATAACAGTATGCCTACTTCTATTGCATGTGTCTGTAAATATCTGCACCGCTTTCATTGAGCGTGTAAATGCACACACGTTTGGTAAATCACGATATTACATATATTCTACTGATTAAAGGTGGGAGGTTTGCACTTGACAACAATTAAATTCGAGTATTGTCTCCTCTAATTTTTTTGAAACAAAAACAAACCTCGCTCATGTACGAAATCACACATTTTAGACCTCACACATTCGGTATTGTGCAGATTGTTATACGGTAAAATAATTTTTATGAAGGCAAATCCATCGCGAAAGCGTACACATATAACAGCTACGCGTATAAAAGAGAGAGGAAGCTGTGATTTGACATTGATTTGCCTTGTGGCCGACATTGCTAATTGTGATTTTGGTTGAATAGACTCAAAAATAATCATAATAGCCGTCACAATGCAGCAATCAAAATAGTTCATTGTTTTAACAACTTTAAGCATAGCTCAACGTACCAATATGGTTTCCTACAAAAGATTTGCCACGGAAAAACTAATTCTCTGCTGTTTTTAGTATCTGCATATAATAGTCGCCGTCGACGAGACAGAGACAGTAAAAGGAAATGACTAACTTTTTCGCACATAGCCTTTCAGAGGTAATAATAGTGCCGAAAACGAAAAACTATTATTACCCTCACGCCATAGTCCACTTAAAAGGTAAGGTCAAGTAAAAAGAGGACGGCAGAGAAAAACTTGGAAGAAGGTATGCGCCAGCCGTCTACCTAATTTATACCCGCATGAGAATAAATTTATAGTTATTTTCGTTGTCCAAGTAGTAAATTTAATTTGTCTGTTGTAAGTTGTTAAAACTTGTAAAAAGTAACATCCGTCAACTTTGATAGGTGAGCAAATGCTAACGGATTTTCAGGCTTTTAAAGGTTTAAAAGTTATAATCGTTAAAAATATCTATGTCGTGTGGTTTATCCCGTCTACAGTTCCACCTGTTGCACATTCTGCATGGTGTTTTGTACATATATTTAACCTAACTGATTAAGCATTAACTGATATGCACACCAGAAATAAAGTATCTATACTTACAACTTATGTACAACATAAGATGAAGAGGCTACATTTAGCAAGTTTAAGTTTGCAAAGTTAGTAATTGCAAGAGATAAATTTTAGTGCAGTGTCACACGGCTGACTGGGAGCCATGAGGGAAGAGCATACTCATCAAGCAATTTTACTTACTTGCATGTAAGTGACTATCGCATAAGAACGAACGACTAAGCAGAGAGCCATAGCAGAAATACCATGTCTAAGTCGGGCTGCACAAACCTTGCGATGCAATACATAACACATCTATAAGTAATTGAGCCTCGTCGAAGGTGAAGACCGTTGAAACAAGTATCGCTATATGCAAACCTTACGGATCAGTGTATAACTTATACAGCTTCAGTTATTTCAATGACCAATCTCTCGGAATTACTACACATCACCGTATCCCAACTTGCTAATGGGAATGCAGTGTTCACCAATTGTTTTTTCTACCCCGTTCCTTCGATCGCATGCATATTTATGGCAAGGGAGTGTGGAAAAAATTGGATTCCTATTACAGATCAAGTATGCAATACAGGTAACGACGGTTCTAGTACATAATACTTCTGTCTGTCGACATATAAGTAACTGTGTCTAGAACTCGATGCATATAAGAAGATGTACACAAGTTATCAACTGTGTATTTCAAAAGTGTAAGGACATGCACTAACAATTGTGCATTCTTTGGGTACGAAGATTTTATATGTACATATCTATGTAGTTACACCAAGAGTACGCGCATATCCATTGAATTCAGGTTCTGCACACCTCTTTTACATAAGATTTTGCATCAAATTCATTGAATACTCCTGCTACAATCAAATGGTGGCTTCAACATTTTGGCAGCTTTACGATGACTTCTTCATACAACAATAAAAATTATAGGGGGTCAAGTTCGAGCAGCTTCACTTACTCAAAGCGATAGTTAAAAAACAGATGAAGAGCAACAAGAACGGGAAGACATGTCATGTATGCATGGTCTGCATACTTGCGTATGTATATATACATATATCGTGAGGTAAACAGAAGACAATCCAACTCCTCACAAGAGATGAGAGATGTAGTGACTTTTGCCTCCCAGACAAACAGTAGAATCTTTACAAACATTACATATGCCAATCCGTGTATACAAGCAGTAACCTCTTTGTTAATACTCACAAGAAGTATAGAGATATGCAATTTTCACTTCTTTAACTATGTTTGCATGGCGACAGCCAATTGAAATTATGACTGGGTATCGAATATTTTATAATTTTTAACTATTGACTGCTTCATTACTTCTTCTTCCTTACTCTTATGGTTAGTATAGGTATAATAGGATCTTTAATGATGCAAAATTCATAATAATTTTACAGTGCTGCGTTATAACTGTTTACAAATATTAAACTGTGAGTCACATACGCACTTCAGGTTCATCGTCAATGCTTATCTTTAGTGCATAACATGGCAATAACAATAATAGTATAATAGTAATAAGCATGAGCCAAAACCAAGTCAAACTGATGTGAGCCGTTGGTCGATCATCGGGAGAGACATGCCGGAGGAATTTTCAAACAACGGCATAAAACTTGACACTTGTTGATTCGATAAACGAATGGGTTGAAAGAGAATTATTCTCCACCTTCCAGCCTTTCACCCAAGTACTTTTACACTTTTCTATCCATGCATGCTCAGTGCTCATCCACGAATCTAGCTACAAAATGCTTGACTGAAACCAAGTCTAATCGCCCAACAACAGTCATTTTGGCTAAACTTCAAACATGAATGTTTCCTCGAAAAGTTTGTTGTTGTTGCTGTTGAAGAAGATGATGATCATCTTCATCATCATGATTACGAATTTACTTATGCAGAATACATAAAAGCAAAGAGACTTTCAATATTTACATAGTGGGTTTGCTGTATAGAGAATATATAAAAACTTTTTTAGTGTTTATATTATACACAACAAAATTATAGTAGAAGGTAGAAATTAAAATAAAGCCCGGACAAAAGTAATAGAAAAGTATACATAATAGCGACGTATCTTCAAAATAAAAACTGTCTGCGTACGTTCGTCCTTGTCCTCACGTGTAAACTAATAACACTATCACTCAGGAGTTATAAGGATATATAGATATTCATGCATACTGATTACATGTCTAAAAAATACGAGGTTGAAATTGGTGCTTGGACTGCAGATAGTTGGTCGCCTGCATATTTTCCACCTTTTCACTCACCATTATTGATTCAAATGATGGGCCCGGACTTGATTCTGGTTTTTAACTTTATTCCTGTCGTATTCACATATGTAGCATGCAAGCCCCAATCAGTCTGTCTATGTGTTGAATTGCAGTGGATAAGCAGGAGTCATAACAATCGGGATAGCTTAAGCCTACGCGTGAAACTACGTAAACTGCAGGACTAACTAAGAGCATTGACGCAAAAACTGTTATACAAGGATCCTATTAAAAATTATGTGCACACATGCAATGCTGAATGCATCCTGGCCCACTGTTCAGAAAGACTGTTCAACAGAAAATCCACTGCCTACGAAGACGAAAGAAGAGAACGTTTGCTAATAGAGGAGAAATGACTGTTGACTTATCACAGATCGAGCTGGAAATCAGACTGGTTTTTAAAGCCTCCAGTTAAAATCATCACATCAAATCTAACTCTCCTGGCTCCACATTCCATCTGCTTCTATTATACATGTAGATATACATTATCATCCCTATATGTTGCATGGCTCTTCCTATCTTTCACCAAACGTTACTTGTAGAAATCTTCGTATTAAATTTGACATGAGTCTAGCCATAGCCAATGAACCATGTAAGTCATATCTTCTACCTTTTTAAATTTCCTACATAAATGCTTTGTAAATGAAATCTTGCGAAGACTATTATACATAGTGATGCAACTTACTACAAGAGACTTGATGCATCTTACAAGCAATGCTTCTTAAACCCCAGTTCCTTATTTCCCAATGAGATTTATCCTCAAGAGTGGAATTATGTATGTAAATAGCTTTAATAGTACGATGGTGCAATGAGCAAAAGCAAAACGCAAGAAGAGATGAGAGATGGAGAGATTCATTTGACTGATGCATACCTCCACATCCACACTCACACATTTCAAGAATCCGGCTTTGGAATTATCATCATCCAGGTAACTACAAGTTATAAACACATTTCTAATTTCTTATATGAGCAGAGAAAAAACCCCACGGGTAGTCAATCAAAATCATCCAGTGCACTTGGTCTACTTGCTCATCTGGATGGACGTGAGAGGAGCATTTTTAATGCACACTCTGGAACAAGTTTTATTTCATGTCATGCATCTAGAACACATACAATCCCAATTACACTTTCAAGTCCAAGAAACAATTTAGAAAAATCCCAATCGGAATTATTAGATTCCACCATGTAAATTTAGCGCGGCCAAAGGCTCAAAGACATGTGTATAAGTTGACGTACCCAACAGTGGAAAGTGGAATTAACAAAGTGTCGGGACAAGTCGCGTACACCTTATATTCACCCTCTGCACCAACACCATCAATCTCAAATCATTTGGTAAGCGCACAACCTCACGTGCAAAGATTCAATAACATCCATATTTGTTCTTCTGTGAATCCACTTTTCTAACATGTACCTCATTATTTCCATGACTCAAAAACACCCATAAGGCTCGAAAATTATTTCCATGGAATTACTCCCGACCTGTATTCTCATGTACCTGCTAATTTGTATACTTCCAGACAGTTACTGTTTCTGTATATGTACCTGTTTTTCTGTATTATTATTTTGCTTTTGACGAACCGTCAATCTATGCAGAGCAGAGCTTTTCGAAGAACAGACAGATGAGCTCACCTTAAGGACAAGAAAGCATACAGTGAGGCTAACGATCTTTAATGTGTCTTCATCAAAGGGACCTTCACGTTATATATAGCAGTGTGCTATATGTAGCTATCCAAACATTCCAAATCGTCCGGTTGTACTATCCTCCATAGGATATTTGACGTATGTCTTTTTCTTACGCCACGCAAGTATAAATGTGTACTCTATGAGCTTTTGATGAGCGGGTAAAAGAGACATTGATTTATTCTCAAACAAGCATTGCACCAATACCAATAATTTCCAGACTGGCAACAAAGCCTCAATCATGGGTATTGCAAGGAGCAAAACACTTTGACGGAATACATATGGAAACCTCCACATGGGCTAAAGTACGGGAAATTAATTATACACAAGCAAACTTTACAACTTACCAAGCCTATCATTAGAATTCGGGTCGGGAAATCATAAAAACAGGATTTGAGCCATTGCGATAGAGCATGGAAATGCCCACCGTTTTCTCTTCCCTACCTTCTAATTCCGTCTTCATGTTCTACATGCCTTTATCCATACTCCTGGACAGACTTCCTTTCGTACATGTCCTCCTCCTCAATGTATTACGAAATACTAGCTATTTATATCTGTTATGTACCTATATACTTTGCTTACGAACCACTGCCCATCTGCTATCAAGTAAAGCTTAGCGGCAAATCCCGCATCATCAGTACTCAAGACACATAAAAATAAATACCTTAGGCCAAAAGACATCAAAGTCCGTTCATCGAGGGAAGGAAAAGAACAACAACAAGTGAACAGCAGCCTACAATACCGTTGATGGGCCCGCATCTCTAATGATGATGAGCCCCAGAACAACGCTGCTACAATACATGATGGTATATGGGAAGATGCAGGCATTTAGGGAGAGCGAAAAAAGAACGATAAAACCTTCTCTCCTACTAAAAAGGCAAGGCAGTTTCTATGTATAATGATACTAAATAATAGAACTAACAATAACACTGGACTTTGTCTCTATGGTTCGAACTCTTCGATAGTAGTACACTCCACTGAATTGAATGTTATGTTCCTAACTATATTCGCACTACATACGCACGAAAGTACTAACTGTATATTCATATGTGGCTTCAAAGCATTGCGTAATACATACGCAAGCATTAAGTAATGCTCATATTCACAGGTATGTAAGTTGCAGTGGATGATTCTAATAACAAGAAAAATTACGCCGAACCTACAGGGCTTGTCGTTACCCACTGTTCGCCTTCAGGTCCTTTCTCTGGTGAAACCGTACAACCACACGTAATAAAAGAGAAAAACGAGGGAATGAGAAATGATACAAGTCCGGAGTGTTAGGAAAGGATACTTTATCTTGAACTGTATATGACTTACTTGTGCATGTACGCCGTATTATAGGTACCAAAGTCAAGTATACAAAGAGGGACCAGGGGCCCTTAAGGCAAAAGGTAATGTAAAACCTCAAGCCTGCATCATGTCTGCTGACTACCAAAAACACAAAACTCGTACCTTCATGATCATCCTCTTGAAAGGGGAACGGGTATGTGATAAGTTTTATATGTACATATAAGCATCTATTTCTTACGATACTAGTAAAAGGTAGAACTACCCATATTTTTTAAATATTCAAAGGGTTTTTATGTACAAGATGCACATGAGGCGTGATAGATGTTGATGTCAAGTATGAAGAAGGAAGCTAGAATAAAAAATTACGGGTAAAAGGATATCTCCGCTCATGGTCTTCTTCTAACGCAGTAAATACTAGTAGATACAGTAGTGTAGTATACAGTATGGTGTGTTGAAAAAATTTCAAGGCGGGAAGCAGCCGGGGGCACGCGTGGCTCCCTGCATGCTTCATTAGTGTATGATGAGAAGGAATCAGTCGAGAGTAAGTTTCTAATAATAAAATACAAAGGGAAAACTTTCATAACAATGATTTTTTCCTACAAACTATATAACTGTATAATATACATTGTCTTCTATAAGTACAGGTACATGCGATTAACCTATGCATCCCTAGTTATGGAATGTAGTAGTGACTACTTCAAATATCTAGAACTGTTATATTCAGATGGACAACGATTTTACATGTATCTACCCGACTATCAGAAGGATCGTCACATATGGAAAGGCCACGAGGAAGGTATAATTCAAACTTTGGACTTTCAATACAAAGACTGATTCAATTTTTCAAACAGCATCCATCGGTCAACTGATTGAAGTTCCCTAATAATGTATTATCTCCCGCTTCCCATCCCTCTTCATCATCATCAACAGGTTTTCAAGCCACAGATTAAGATAGATGGGCAGAGATGAATCACTAGGCTATAAAAATCCATCTCCGAACTACATATACACCACCAAGTATGACTTCACATCAAAACAAACCTTTATGTGTGCGACTGACCTTAACATATACCGACGGAAAAAACCTGTCAGAGTTACTGTCTCCAAAAGCTTCCTATGTCGTGTACAATATTAATTATAATTACTATTGCAGCGATTCCAACGTTTATTCCGCGAGAATGACATAAAAAACAAAGACGGAACAGTGCTTGGTTAATGGCAAAAGTTACATCACTACAAAATTCTTCCTTCTTCACAGCTTCTGGAAATACTTTAATGGTTATATGTACTTACAGGAACAGCTGAAAATCGTGAGATGATGAGCATTGAGAAGACCATGATGAACACTAAGAAAGTATGTGGCTCTCTGAACACAGAAAAGTATTAGCACATTGAGAAGATCATGATAAACATTAAGTGAAGAACTTGATGAACGCCAAGAAGACTATGTTGAACATTGAGAGGATCATGATGAGCATTGTTTGAAGCATCTGATGAACATTGAGAAGTTCATGATGAACCTTTCAACACTTATTCTACAACAGTTGTTTTGGTGCTTCTTGACTAAAAATCTCTTCCGTCCTACCATTAAGTCAGTTAAGGCTGTCCCTTGTTTCTTCTCTCACATCATCATCATCACCATCACCAACGCTTCATCATAAATGATGAGCCAAGTCGGTTTCCTCAGCTCAATGGCTATTATCTGTTAAGAACGGGTAGTGAACCAACTTACAAGCTGTACTTAAGTAGTTATGCTGTTACACAGTAAGTACCTTGAAAATTTGTCCGATATGCACACATACAAAACTATCAGCAGCATAACTATTCTTCACTCTCGAAGCTACTTGGCATCAACTTGTTGTGATTACCTACTTCAGTAATGTATACATCTACACATTGTAGCTACAGTTCTACGAGGAGTAAGGTACATCTACCCCTATAACACAACTATGTAAGCAAGTCAAGAGTGTGAGATGCGGATAAAAACAATAAGAATCCACTTCGTGTCCAGTCGCCACGTGGTCAGAACGAGAATTCCTTCGTAATAAATTGACAGAGCGTGCAGACTCCCCTGCTTCTGTATTGCCAACTTAAATCAATACATCTGACCTGTCCAAATAACCTAACATTTATAAATTCACGTTTTCTCTCTCTATCTCTTGCGTAACACAACGTACAAGTATACACACATACACCATAGCACCACATCAAAAGTTACAGGGATCACATACAACATATTGAAATGTTAGTATCTCCACTACACAGTAGTTTCCAACGGCAGTATTGTGTTTAATAAAGCGCAAGCCAGATAAAAACCGGTAGGGAATCATTTTTTCTCCTCAACCCATAACATTACATCATGTCAAATCCAGAGAGATTTGTAAAAGTGGAAAAACAGTAGAAATGAGTAGCCTTGACATCAACAAGCAAAACTGTCATTTTACACATATGAGCTTTTTCAATGTCAGATTGACACCTAAAGGAACCGTATTGGTATGGCAGTCCACTACTCCTGCTTCCTTTCGTCCTTTCCAATAAATAGCTACATAGTAGCTCATTAGGAGACACATTCTAATCCCTAGCCTGATAACATCTTCATATCAGGACAACAATTCTTCTGCCACAATCCTTATTCAAATGCACAAAACGAGGAGCGTACTACTGTAATAAAAAGGAGTTGTGAGTCACTTTAATTTCCATTTCTTCGAATAACATCATCGTCAGCTACGATTGCAGAAATAAATATGAAGTTGTAAAAAATACATATGCTTATATGTATTCATTGAACTATAGATACATCTACGTGTAGCTTCAGCTTACATGTAATAATCCTAAATACAATTAAGCCCTATAAGACCCTCCATAGTTTCATATATGGTTGAAAAATGAAATGTAACTTCATCTGTACAAATCTATCTCCATTCCTGTGGCTATCTGCATAGGCGTTAAAGACTCATCGTCAAGTACGTTGATGAAAAACCGGAATTTATCCTACAGAGACAACAAATATGTTGCTTGTATAATTATACATATGATATGGAGAAGACGCCTGAATCAGGACCACTTATTCATATACATAACATACTGCATGTGGTCATTCTGATGCAGAAAGCAACAGAAACATGGGAGATGGGCTGCTGAGTACCTTGCATGTTTGTGACTTCAAGGGAAAAAGCAGTACTAGTAGCATTATACTAGAACTACACAGAAGAATATTTGTTAAAATTTTTGTGACTCCCATAATTCAGCAATAGTATTGTTTGTATTAGATAATATAACTACCATGCAGGACAAGGTAAGTAAGAGGAAAGGGAAGCAAGAAGCGATGCTCTCTGAACCCAACAACTCTTAATCTTACACCTTGCATCTTTAAAAGAAATGGCTTATGTGATTGTGAATAATGTGATCTTGAATCGTCGCAGGGGTCCTTAAGCTAGCTCCGATACCAACAACTATAACATACAACTCCCTTTCTATAAGTATAACATTTAGGCATAGATATATAAAATACGTTATACATGAAGTATGTACGACGTTCGAACATGTGTTATTGTAAGAGCATACATTTAAATATAGTTATATCTTTAAGATAAATCAGTGTAAAGGAAAAGTAACCAGCCCATCATTTCCCATCCGAAGATTTAAAGGTTCAGAGCTTGCAGTTAAAGGTTGACTGTACTTATACTTATATATACATACGTTATGAACAACGAGACATTTTAATCCCGTGTGCCACCTTCCCCTTAAGTATGCTCTTAAATCTCTATATATGCCTTTTAGCCCCTGCACAACTAAAAAATTCTGGCTAAACCCATATGTATACGTACGCTAAATCATTGCCTACTTATGTACACACATGCATTTAAGTACGCAGTAACTAACGTCCAAGTTTAAGATACTGAAATCACATAAGTGGATGGAGGATAAGGATGAGCGAACGCCCATCTGATTACGTCGTTGAACTTTATAACATTGAAAGCAGTCAATTTCGCCCATCAATTCCAAGCTCGTTCATTACGATGAAATTTACATCTGTATCAATCAAAACATTAAATTGTCTGCATCTGGTAACTGATTAAACAGGGAAATCATTGGGAGACTCATCAAAGTAAAAAATCTTCACTCTCTCTCCTCCTTCCATGTTATTCCCTATAGCGTCAAACAGTCAAACAAGAATCGATTTTACCGTAATAAAATATTATATGCTCTGGTTTTTTTTCTTTTTTTATTCCTGTCCTTCCCCTCCTATGTAATAAGCATTAGGTAGAGACTAGAAGCTTCCTTCCACCTATATCTACATATGTAGGATACATTAGCCGCAATAAGTCAGAATATTCAACAGGTACAAGGTCCAATCTAAATGATACTGTTAAATCCGCAACCGTCAATTATGACTCGTATTAAAGTCAACAAGGGAGAGAAGCACATCCATCATGTAATTATTATCAACATCAATTGAATCACTAAAGGGTATTCGAATGATGATCGGCATGTAACCAGGGCTTACTACACTCCTTAAACACGGTTTCCTAGATACCAAATAATCTAAAGCATGTATTTTCCTTATAATTATATACATATGATATTATTAATTATACTGCTGCAAAGTTTTTAACCAGCCGAAAAATCAGATCAAATGAACATTTGTGTTCAATGATAGAAATTCAGAAACAAGGTCTGATTAATATTCCACTGAACATAACTATACTATATATTTATTTATTTGTTCATCTTTTACTTCGAATCCTTTAAGTTAATCTTGATCTTTTTCACTTGCTGTTGTTTACAGCACCACAGTCTGTTTTGTATGCCTGTGCATCTTTGAATGTTTGCCGTAGATCCGAAAATCGTTGTATGTTTGCTCTTCTGACAGCAACAATAAATTTTTTAAATGCCTCTGTGAAATTTTTAAAGCAATTCCACACGGAAAACCAATTTTTTGGTGACGCTCAGGTTCACCATACTAATAGCTCAGCTTGTTGACTTTTGTTCCCGTCAACGGCGGCTGAGCTTATCTAAATTGCTAGTTAGAGTAAAAGAGTTTGAAATATTTTCATCACCGCCTTCCTCTCTCATCCTCTGACATCTTTGTAGCCACAAGAAAAAGCTTGAGTGCATGAAGTTCTGGAGTCCAAGAAGAAAATTCTCTCGTAAGACTTAAAAACTGAGAAAATATTTAGGAAAGGCGGTGGTGGCAAAAGTCAGGCAGAATGAAGGAAATAATCGTACACACATACATAGATATACATAGTACGTGCAACAAGGAAGGAGAAGAAAATTGTGGAGACATAAAAATTGGGAGGAGTAACTATTTAGCTCATCACTCATCAAATTTTTTCCTTTCACATATCAAAAGCTACATGCTATGTATAGCTTATGTGTAAATGCATATGCACCTAGGGTCTACCAAAAAAGGAACAGTGTACGTAACACGTGTAAAAATATAACCGCGTATCATTTAACTCTTTACCTATATTAATTCGTGTATGTGCAATTCATGTAAAATGTATAACACGTTTCTGAACAGAAAAATAAATTTTTATCAACAGTACCTAGTTACAATATTTCATTATTTCCGCATAGCTATTATTGCTAATGCTGCATGTATAAAGATATCACATTGTACTCAACCTTCAATATACTAAGCGGTATAACGTTCCTTTCTATAAAGTTTTAAAAATAGAACATTAGCAGTTCCAGTGAAATCACAGCTAGTTGAAGCAACTTCCTACAGTGGAGAAAAACGCATTCATTACACCACACATCTACTCTCCAAAGTAATAACTCTCCTTTCTTCTCTTTATTAGCTCCATTTTAAGTGTCTTTCTTACGTGTATGCACTTGAAGAGAAAAAAACAGATTTGTCGACAAAAGCCATTTCTCATCACTCGCCCAGGCTAAACATAGCATATGAAAATGATATGCAAATATCATAGTTCCCCATCCTTTATTAAGTCAACTTCAAAAACTTGAAGCAACAAATGTGTAGGGATGACATACGGATGTACTATGCGTAGGGCTCCACGAACCTTATCGTGTACGGAGACTGTTTAAAAAAACCTATAGAAAATTACATAGCTGAATTACTGAAGATGACTTGCAATTCTGCTGGATACGTTCTATATATAAGCCTGTCGGGTTTTCAATGCCAAAGTATATCTCTGGATGATTATATATAAGTACACGTAATAATTTCCATTCTCCGGATAGCTTCCCTATCAATTTTAAATACCTTTACAGTAGTACTATACTCCACTGAAGCAGAAATCTATCGGACGGATGTACGTCCTCAATCTTTGTGTGTGCTACAGTAATCGCATACAAAATGTCCTCCCTGTAACTACATAATAATAGTCTGTAAAAGCGGAGTGATGGGTGAGAAGATTTTTTTCTTTTTCCCTTACCCAGCCTACTTGTACCTATTCTCGCTATATCTATACACAGCTTTGTAGATAGAGATACTTTTCAAAACCATCATCGTAGTCATCCTCCTGTAACTTGTAATAAGTTAGTGTAAACCTAGCATATCTTATTTTCTTACTTTCAATTCTAGGTAGTTTCCGTGCCAATGAAATTAAGTGACGGTACAATTTGATATTGGACTTGGCTTTAAAGTTGTATCCACATATACATAAATTGTTATAATACATCCAAACACTTGCTAGTGACTTTGACAATCTATAGCTACTTAAAAAATCATGTACGTCAAACGAAACGTTACAACAAGAGATGGTATATTAAATACTTTTTATAAGTGACAATAGTGCTGATAAATCCGACTTTAATCTCCGTACACTTGTAATATCACTTTCTGTAATGTACCTGGTACTTCATATACATCCTCGTATACAATATAAACATATGTAATAACATTACACTCATATAAAGTTTGATTAGATGCAATGAGCTCTTGAACAAGAAGCGTGGAAGTACAAAACCGTTTCCCTCCAAGTCTCCTCATACAGAGACAACAATAGCCAAGTGAAGAAAAGAATTCTGATTTTTTTGCTCCATTTCTCGCTCATCCCTTAATTTTAATTTCATTGTCTCATTTCTATTTCCACATAATATGAGTTATGGGCTGGAGAGAGATGAATCTTTTTTAACAACCATCAGCAGCGTTGCTGCACAATCATTTGTTATAGCATTGCATACTACCAAAGTAATTATGAACAGGTAATACAAAACTGTAACTGTAAAAGCATATTAAATTACGAGTGTACATCTATATTCTTATACAGAAGTATAAGGATTGTATTCCCGAATAAAAAATTCCAACTACTGCAACTCATTTTACTGTTCTCTCTGTATTAATTATCATTTATTGAATAAGATCTGCGGCTCTGGAGTCTTTCAAGGAGTGCTCCTCAATCATAGGAGAGCGGACCTCCATTGTTATCATGTTCCGTATGGCAAGCATAAGTGCAGTAGAAGAATCGGAGACGAAAGAGAAAAGCGAGAGTGGTGAGTAGTATGTAAAAGTGTCGCTTTTCTCTAATAGAATTCAAGGCGTAGGTGTGTTCGTAGAATCCACCAACGTCATGTGTAATCGAGTCTTGGTACTATTTCTGCATGGCTATAGGTTCTTATTGTTTCACGGACAGGAAGAGAAAAAGCTAAATGCATCTCCTGTGCAAGTACCTGGCATATGACTGTACCACATCAAGCATTTTGATTGCAGCCACAGCAGGCTATAAATGAACTTGTACTACTCCCCTTTTGGCAAATTACAGAGGTAAAAAGAATTCTTCCGACTGTCGACATTCAATTGCATAATGCTTTCCTGCATTTACATACATTACATACATAGGATGCTTTACCTATAAAACCGTGTTCCGAAGTTCATAACCATAAGAACGTACGTAAGGTACTGAATGTACAATTATGTAAAGGAAATATATGTACATATTGTAATAATAGCAACAGGAGAAGCATGTATTGGCTGAGCAAGATGAATACCTGAAGAGGTGTAACGGCCATGCCATGAGGCAATCCGAATAGAATACAATCAATCGAATAATTAATTATGAGGATTCACAGATGTAATTAAAATTACAAGAAACCCTGATGAGTTTCATGAAGTGAGAATAAAGATGAATCAGTGAGTGGAAGAAAAAGGTGATGCACCAGCAGCAGCATCAGAAGCATTTGCTATTAGAATAACTTGTGAACAAAAACAATTCAATGCGCAATCGGAGGTTGATGAAGGTGAAAAAAATTGTAATTTGTCTCTCTGTGACTGCATATATTTTCTATAAATGAATAGAATGTTCAACTGTGTCAAAAATACTGTAATATGCTCACAGTAATAGGAATTCATGTACCTCGAACGTTACATATACAATGTAACATATAATTTAAAGCTATATACACATGTCGGACGTAACAGATGCATGAGTCAACCTCTCTGGTCATCGTCTCAATTAAGACGTCGCCTCGGTCTCGACATGTAATTCTTTTAATTATAATTATTGTGTCCAACACTCAGAATTAGCTCCGCTTGCATGAGAACGTTTACATCAACAAATAAAGAATCTATTATAAGTAGCCTACAGGATACACTTCAAAATTTGTAACTTCAAGATTTTTCGTATATTCCAAATTATCTATTAAAAAGGTTTGCAATAAGGAGGGAAACACATGAGAGAAAAATTCAATTTACTCATCATCTGTAACTTGTTGTCAAGTATGTAAAAGTATAGGAACATAGAGAAGATGAGAAGAAGAATGTTGTCACTTTCATCAACACGACAACGGCAACAAGGATGATGATGAGAAGGTATATGACAGTCGAGGCAAAACATTGGAATGAATTGCGACACGATTCATAACTCATGCTGATAATCAGACGACAAGATTATTAAATGGTTTCAAAGTCTCATCATTACACTTGTCCACCCGTCACGGCTAACTACATGTCTTACTAGGGGATGTATACATGAGAAACTTTCACTTGCTCACAATTTATCAAAAATAGTTCCACCACCATCATCATCAACAATAACAACAACGTATAATGTGAGTTGTGGCAAATTTTCCACATTTAAATTCAATTTAGTGTACAAGAACATTCAACAGAACAAGCATTCAATCTAAAAAGGAGCATTATTAATAATCCTAAAGATATGTACACTTGATGGAAACACTAAAAAGGATCAACACTATTTGTTGTGGGTTCATTTTACACAGAAATCATATGCTTTGCATGCTGTTGAACATTTGCAACCATGTGTTTCTTGTACTTTCTTATGTGTTTTACATTATAAGTTCCTGTTTTTACATGGTAAAGTTCATATCTTTTTTATAAGTGCATGGCGAGTTTCACATGCAGGGTTATTATATTGCAAGAGTTGCCATATATAAATGCAGCATGTGCTTTATCCATACCCGCATTCTACAAAGAGAAACAACAATAGGAAATCTAGTGCGGTTTTGTTTTTTCCCATGGAATATTTTCTAATCTAATCTAATTCACATTTTCCTCCATTTCCAACAACTTGTTACTATTCCAAGAACTTATTGTATAGGAAGCAATTGCAGCCCCTGCATAAGTAAAGGAAATCTGTATGTATCTTCATGTATTACAAATTCTCCCGTCAATTCTATCCAAGTAATCCATTTATATAGGAGCCCATTTACAACCATGGAATTGAAGATTGTGGAATTCATAACAGAAAACCCCCACGCACTACCAAGTTACACATTTATCATTGTACGTAGGTACATACGGTGTGTTCGTAAAAAGTATTGTAACATGTATGATATACAATGGCATACAGGACTTTGTAATATTAGAGACAGAGAGAGAGCCATAGGGAGACCATGAGAAATTCATTCATCTCATAAACACATAAAGGAAGTCATGATTTATGAAAACCGGCATTCAGTCTTTAGGTACTTATTATGATACTATCATGTACTTCTCCTTGTAACCCGTCTCCACATACTCAACTAGTTTCTTGTCTTATTTTCACCGCTCTCCTCCACTGATGCTCCTACTATATGCCTCTCTCACCCTGAAAGCTTATTAAATCAAAAACTTTGTACATGCACATTTAGTATTAAAGCTGTTAACATATATCAACAACGTCAACAAGCTCCGCAATACATAAAGTCATTTGACGCTACTCCCACTCAAGTCTCCCAACGTGTACTTTATACATACATAACCACCTACAATTTCCACGTTTTTTACTACTGCATGACACACAATATGTTTAAATACTGCGACGGTATGTAACAACAACAACAAGTGTTGATACCATTTCTTTATTCTGTCAATGTACGTAAATTATGTTAGATACTTTTACCATTTGTAGCTACAGAGCCGCACAGTTAAGCTTCACGACGACAATGTCGTCGTCGTGGTTGAAGCAACAGGTAGCAGTAGACTAATAATTTATTATTATAGGGAGAATTCCGCTCTCCAATCTTCAACTCCTCCACTATAGTGAACAGTAAATGTATATACAAATCATCAGATGAAACCTAACATGCTAACTACACCGGTACTATTAACGATAGGGTTATACTGTTTGAAATAATCCTACTGTTAGAACATATGAGACCAATTCTTAGAAGCGTATAGCTATAATATTAATATGAAATGAAAGTATCAGTAAAATTGTGTGCAGGATACTACAGTGTATATAGTATATAAAGCACTATAGAAGCCGCCGACGGTTTAAAAATAAGGTAAGGTTCCTTACAGCAGAGACTTTAAAATTGAAACAGGATTTAGTTAACAAAGCAAAGAAGAGGAGACAGACAAGAATCAGGGAGGATAATTGGCTACATCTGTGCTACAATAAATTGATGCGGTCAGCCTGTCTCCGGTGACTACTTAGCCGTATATCCATGTTATATGCTATAGGTATCGAAAAAAAACAGGAGGAACTTACTGCTACCAACAATAACAAGTAACACTACAGCAACTACTGCATACCTTATAGTAAAGTAGATACATGACAAAAAATTCAACAAGGAAAAAAATTAAAATTTATTTTATATCCTATAAGTAGACAGCTTTTTCCAATGATATCCTACTCGTCTCTCACCAGAATTTACGGCTCCAGTAGAGCAATTGAAACGAGAGCAACTGGAATGGAACGACATAAAATACGATCAATCCTCATAGAATAAGATTGCAAAAATTTGAGGAGGTTAACAAAGAAAGAATTGAATCCTACATCCTCATTAGCATGCCTGCAGGAAATACGAGCTCAGACTATTATCTTACCACACTGATGGACAAGTTTAAATAATCTGCACGGTTATATTAGCTTTGCATACCTGAACAAGCCTCAAATAGGTAAGACAAGCTTCAAATTTATATGAACAAGCCTCATACATAAACGAGCTTCAAATACATATGATTATAAGCTTCAAATGTGTATGAACAAGCTTAAAAAAGAAGTCACAAATACAGATGAACAGGCCCACCATATATTATGAGTAGCCATAGCAGGAAAAAATCGAGTCAATATTTGAATTTAGAAAATCATTGCTTTCCAATGTCGTAAAGTATTTATATTGGAGTGAATAAGAAGACATTCGTGAAATTCAAGCCTGGAGGGTCCCAACCGATGAATGGACACGCCACATATATTTATATGTGATTCCATATTTCATCTACCTGAAAAAACGACCACTCGTCGAAAGATTTTATGTTCAAACTGAATGAGCACGTAGGTGGAAATGATTGGCAAACCCTCCGTTCATGTATCGCGGGATCATTCCATGATTCTTATGATTTCATTTTATAGAATCCCGTATACATATTCACTCATATAAGTATATTTTATGACGTGGTCTTCTTTTCTCTCACACACCAAGTGGATCCACACACCCGCCAATATATACAAACACACACGCCTCTCGTTAATTTATCGGTTAAAGTGAAAAGTATAGCATATGGGAAAAAAATTAAGAGAGGGATGAATCGTCAATAATAAACCCACAACAGCTCCTCTCTGTATAAAACATGCTCTTATACTTATCATCATCCATACGTATAACGTCCAACTGGTTACATTCCTTGCTGTTATATGAAATGACAGAAGCCTTCTTAATAAACTTTATGCGTACCTAGCATTTCTAGTTTTCATGGCACAAATGAAATCATGCATACAGCTATACAATATAACCCCATGTACGAACGGTTATTATGGTATCTCAAGGCACACTCAGCCTGTTACATTTCAAAACCTATTATAGCAAGTAATAAGTTATGCCAATAATGTAGTTGCATGGATGGATGATAATATCCAGCGAGAATCTGCTCCATCAGCTCACTGATTCTTATTAGTATTGCTCGTTCTAGCAAGTATACTATTTGCTTATATTATGCTTCATCAGATATTGGCAATCTCATCGCTGGTCCATCAAGTTCGTCATGCATTCAAGATTACATTATAGAACTCGTGTATTCAATAGTTTACGTTATTACAGGCTCATGCTTCCTATACAGTTTACTTACGGAACTCAAATACTCGCTTTAGCAAGATGTCTAACAGTTTACATTACCAACATCATATGCTTTGAAGTTTGCATTATCGAACTCCAAGCATTCAACTTTACATTATCGAACTCATATTTGCTTTCAAGTTTGCATTACTGAGGTGCTTAATAATTTACATTATCGAGAAGCTTTATAATTTACATTATTGAGCAGCTTTATAATTTACTTTATCGAGAGGCTTTCAAGTTTACACATTACAGAGCTGTTCCAAGCCCTCAGGTGCGAACTGAATGAATGGCTTTGTCTGCAGATAATTATTATTGCACAAGACCAAGAGCGGACTCGGACGCCAACATTAATTAGCATTTATTTTTGGGGCTCTTCTCCCATGTATATGCTCTCGCTTATGCCACGCAACAGTGACGAGGATCATCACAAGGAGCTCACTACGACGAGCTCTTCTTCATCATCATCCTGTAATATGTAATGTCTTCCTGCATGCAAGATAATACTGACAATATAACCGAAGGCTATGACTATATCAGTAATAGTATCAGCCAAAATTCAATCTGACGACAGGTAATATCAGACAAAACATCAGCCAAAGTTACTACAGACACCGTCAGGCGACAGCCAATATTAACTGTACGGACAGACGATTGCTATAGATCATCAAGCGACAGCCGGACTTTCCCATATTATGCACGTATGTATTTACAAAACACTCAACCTCATCATCCTCCCTTGACTGCACAATCATGTAGGTACAAGAGTGTTAACCCATAATGAACCTGTCAATACAGTAATCATTTATATAAGAAAAATTCCACGGACAACATGCACAACGTAATTATGACCGCACAAAACAAAGCTAAATCTAATCTTAGATTTTAGTATACCGGTTACGTTACGGCACAACAACTTCGGGGAAACAAGTCAAGGAGATAAAAATAGCTATGGAAGAGTCTTATACATAGTGTAGGGTTTTTTAAATTAGCATTGTAGAGGAAATAAAGCACGACGGTCACAAACTCGTCATAAATTCTTGGAAAAGGCCATCAACTGTCACTTGTTTTAGGCACACAAAAAACATGCAAAAACAGGAGGTACAGTATTTGTATTCTTTTACGCGCCAGGGACTGGAACGGAACTTGCTATCATGCATATATATTCTATACAAGAAATATGAAAGGTAGCTTTTATCCACTGTAGTGAGCATACCCAAAAACATGAAAATGCTATAAAATAAATAGCCAGAAGATATATGCTTTAACAGCATATTATTCTACTATCTTACGGTGGTTCTACAAGTACAAATATACTAAGTATCCATCCGGAACGTTGTTATCGCACCAAAAATCTAGGATGGGAGAGATGAAAGCGCAATATACCACTGTAAATTATTTATGACAATAATAATATTTGCATGCTCAAACGTAAATTACCCTTATGCAGATAAAATATATTGCTAATATTAGGTCATTATTCCTACGCCATATCCTCACTTATTCATTGCCCTTTGCATTTCTCCAAATGTTTCAATGACGTCTTCTCAGTTCAGTTCATAATCTTATTACTCTACCGCAACTCGCAATCTTAACCTTCTTGAAGCTCATAATCTTATTCGTCTTACTAGCTCATATAATGATTCTTCCTGCAGCCCATAAAACTTTAAAATCTCGGTGTGTCTCGGGTAGAAAAAACGAAATAATACTCTGCGAGACAATTTAAGTATCTATCTAAAATACCAAGGTTTTATTAGATGTTATAACGCCTGCTGTAAAGTCATGAATATGTGTAAATGAATTAGCAAGAATGTTAGCATTGAACTTCCCGATAGATAATAATAATTATTGTTCATCCGTATGCGAACATAAAACACAAGTGCAGGCGGAAATGTTAGCGGTACATTTTATATATACATGGCCCAGAGTGCTAATTTAGCCAAACATTAAATTAAAGCCTGACCGCCTACCCATATATTTATTATTATTGGGATGACGGGAGTCACTTTCGAATTACCACAGTTTCTGCCGTATGAGCATGAATTTATCTACTCATCCGTTCTCTAGAATGACTATTGTAGAAGGAGCTACACATACACATATATAGTTTGGTATGTGTATATAGCTTAAAATAATATAGCATAAGTATGTAATGAGAATATATATGTGCATCATAAGACGACTGCTTCCTCCAAGTGGGACACATTAACACTTGCCATTATTTCTGAAGCCATTAAAATTACTCGGCTCATTCCCCTCCTGCCTACACAATATTGCTAATTACATTATTTACACGTCTCGTCATAAAAAATATTGAATTCTCTGTCTCCCACTTGCAATTTTGCATACTGAAATGCTATAAAGTAAATATGATCATGTACACAAGCGCACGTCTACTCCTGTCATACATGGCATTCATCTTCCTCTTCGTACATGAACACACTTCCAATATACAACTGACACTGACAGTACGAGGCCGGAGGCTCTTTGGGATGTAAAATTCCTTGTTATTGTGTGTGCCAATTCTTATTGCACACACAAAACAATTTATTTACCCAAATTATTAAAAACAGACCAAAAGCAGTCAGAAAGCGTCATCAGAATTCTCATTGAGTCAATACAAATACAAATAACCTAAACGTTTTCACACTCAGGTGTAATTAGCATACATAGTATAAATCCTTAAAAATTATTAAGTGCATGACTGTGATGCTTTCTTTGATGCGAGTATAAATTCAGAGACGTTCTCTCTCCCTATCTTTTAATCACGAGCTAATTCTTTAGGTATACAATTTTGCTAATTTTTTATACAAGTGAATATTTTTGAGGCTATTGCCATAATGAATAAACACGATGAAAATATACAAAACGGGACAAAGGGATGAGGTCAGTTTTAGGAAAATAATCAAATATGGAAATTATTTCTTCCCTATAAGAATACTGTAAGCTCTTTTTATTGGTAAACCATTTTTTGATATAAATTTGATCACGATCCTGCTAAAAACTTTCTTGCAGGCATGACATGAAAATGTCAGCAATTTAATGATTTTGACTATAAACTTTAATGCTTACCGCGAAGGAAGAATTGAATTCCAATGATGGAACCCAAAATAAAATACTGTAGTTTAATGGGTAAAGTATCAAAATTCCTTGCATACCACTAGCCATTTTGGCATATACCTATATGGGATGTAAGTTATACATATGTAGATATGCGTAGTCAAATCAGAATAATAAAATGGAAAAATATACTGGCGGTTTTATTTTCAGTGTGTGGTTATTAACTATTTGGACGTACGCTTGGCGGCCGGTGAGGCTGTTGAAAGGCTTGAGATAAATACTTAGCTGGAGTGATATATAATGCAGTCGTGACTGATCTCGGGGAAGGTAAAAACAATTTTCCTTGTGGCGTTAGCATTATTAGAGTACGTCTACACTATACCCATGCTAAATGTTGCATATTTCAATCTTTTTACAAGATCAACACACAAATGTTTTGACCTTCTTAAGGCATTTCTTGTTCATCGTAATGCTTAGCTGTGAGCAGTTAGGCTTGTGAATCCTTGCAAAATTAAATTGCAAAACTCTTGCATTTATACGAAAGCCAGTAATTCCAAGTTAAAATATTCTAAAACTCATATTAGTAAGTATATTGTAACACAATGTACTTCTTTAAGATGATTTAGCAGTAGAATATCACCTAAAGGAACATAAAGTTAAACAAAAAATTCTAGAGGACGGGGAAGGATCAGATCTGACCATCTTCATTTCGTCATGATATGACGAATATTATAGGCGCTGGAGCGAATCTTTTACAACAATTCCATGTTCTGCCGCCTGCTCTTTCATTGTATTCACATAATAATAACCATGTTTTAATGAATACCGTGAAGAAACATGTGTAACAGTAAGTCCCATGACTTTAGCGTTATCTCTCTTCAGCATAATAAATACAATATACATACATATATGCATGTTGTATAAGACGAGAATCCCGGAGTCAGTAGACGACATCAAAAGCTTAAAAAGTCAGCAGACAAATGAGACCGGACTCTCATCTTTAGTGATCCAAGACCTATAATCAACTGACATTAAGTTTTTCTCCTCTCCATGCCTCTCCTGAATCTTGTGCTCTTTAATTCCCCATTTGTGAAATGAAAAATTGAGCTGAATGACACTCTTCAAGGCATAACATGCAGTATAATACACAGTATACACATATAACAGGTGTTCCCATGTGTACACAGAAACGCCTGTAGAAGCTTGAATCCTTGGAATTAATTCCAGCCTAAACACTCAATGTGCACTTGAACATAAGTAAAATTACATACTAATAAAAGTATAGGAATTAGTATTTTTCATGGACGTAAAATTACTTTTCTTACATATTATTTCACGTACACATACATGCATATTAACAGCAGACCTTTCTCCTTGCCATAAGGCACACACTGTTTTTCTACTACATTCTTTTCCCTCTGTATTTCCTACACCACATTAATATACCTACGCAAGATGTATGCTCAATGTGTAAGAAGTACTGTATATTACATTCGTGCTCAGTCAGAATCTAGTAACCACATTCACCCACGCCTACAATCTGCTCAAGATTTTGAAATAGAACTTCAGATTCGACAAAATTCACCTGTAAAAAGGTAGCAGCAACAGCAGCGGAGCAGGTATAATGCCTAAAGTTAAAGGAATTACACGGGCAAGTAAACCTCAATTAGTGAACTGCATCTGAATAATACAAAGTAACCGAAACGTAGGAGTTATATATATGTTACAGCAAATTCTGGATTATTGGTCCTATGGGTCCTACCCTTGCTCGGAGCAATCCTTCTCTTATTATTCTGACTCACCAACAAGCAACACTTCCAAAATTACATGTGTGTACCTTAATTTTTTCTGAGACAAATACCTAAAAACTGATGACTCGCTGAATTTTCATTCATTAGCTGTTGTAATGATTGTTGGTTCCTATGTAACGCACCAAATTATGTGTACAACAATGTAATAAAAGCACATGCACACACACCACACACACTGTACTTTTCCATGGAGCAATCAGCAACTGTGCTGCCAGGGTGCGTGTAAATATAATAAGGAATACATTATTGTACACACCAGAGGACCAAGGATATTATTTCTAATTATGATCCTTCTTTCTACTGTTTTTGGGGTACTTAGAGCCTCCAGATTTGTACAAACGACGGATATTACCATTAAATTATGCTACTTACCGGATCATTACCTGCTTCTTGATGATCTTAATGTGAATTTTCAAAAGAAAATTATAAGTACCAGAATATAGAATCTACAGCATAACTTGGTCAAATTTCTACACCCTAACACTATAATAATTCATGTTTGTTGATTTCTTCTCTACAAGTTATATTATACCGGTTTAGTAAATATAAATGGCTGTTGCACTAGAAAACTTCATGTAAGAAATTCATATCATCTATGTACCTCCGCATTAACTATTCGGTTGCAGGTAGGAACTCAGTCCAAAATGCAAAACCCTAATGCTTATAACAACAGTCTAATTATTATTACCAAGAAAGAAATTATATTGAATGCCTTAGCATATAGAACAATGGTTGATGGCAGGTTTTGGTGTGGTAATTGTGCAGGGATGGAGGAAACCAGTAGAGAAGAGAGGCTGAATTTTGAATTGCACAAGTATCCTGAATTTATTAAGGCTAGGTCCAAATAATGCTTGCGGACTAATGTTGGAAAACATCATTATGACATGCTTGATTATTACCTACTGTCATGAACTGTGATGTACTGTTAGTCCTCTTCACCCTCGTCAGTCATCCCACCCTTAGCATTAGTACCGAACCTATATATGTATGTATGCAATAGCATATAATGTTATAAAGGGAACCTGTAGTCCAAAGGCATTAAAACCTATGATATGGACATCAAGTCGTATAAACACTACAAGTCATGAACATAGAGCAAGTCGTGTACACAAACAATTATCATCTTCCAGTAGTAGTAATAATAAGTGTACGTATAGATAGATAGAGAAGTTCTCAAAATATAAGTATTAGAATACATTCATTGTCAGTAGCAGTAGTAGTGGAAAGTACTAAAGTCTAATTTTAAATTTGATATTTCCTTGTTGGTAGGGCAAAAGTATACATATAGGAACTTGATTAGGAATAACGATAAGACAGGTAATGACAGCAGTAATTAGGAACGTACAGGTACAAGAACTATGCTTTTCTATTATTGTCTATGCTCGTCAGTCAGAAAGACAAGTCCGTCAGATTTTAAAACATTGCGTATGTATCTCAAATTCAGTACAACATATGCTTACATATATGACCATGGATTTTAGGTGTGTAATAATAATACTTTAGAAAGCGTAATGCTTATGAATTCTGTAATAATGTACTATGTTGACTTCTATAATATCATGAACAACAATATTACGTAGAACAAGCATTGTTCAAAAAATATTATTGTAACTGCTGCCGTTCCTATACATTATCCCCTTGCTCCTGATGTAATGTGAAGGGAGCATGGAGCGTCCCTTCTTTCAGCCTTGATTGACATGACGTTAGCTCTGCCTTGGACCCGGCGGGAGGGAACATTAGGAACAACACGGGTGTGGTGCAAGCCCGTCTTGTCCCGTCTAATATCCCACCTCAATTACACTTTTTTTAAACACAAGCCTGAGAATCACATTGTTATATTATATATATCCATATTTGTGTGTAATTCTAAATAACATGGAATACTCAAGGCTTTAACAGTTGCTTCAGACTTAACAGATGGCTATCAATTCAAATTCAGCAACCACTCCCGGGTAACCGCTGCTATATCAAAAGTGTTGAAAAAACAGTGTGTTGTTGTTGTTATCAAACCTTTCAAAACGTGGAGCATGTTTCAAGAAAATTCTCCACTTTTTCATTCTTCTGTCAATTTCTATCCTACTGGAAATGCTGTGGATGAGATGCAAGGAGATATCAACTGAAATTCTTTATCCTTCTTCTCAACAATGCCTACTACAATGTCCAGTGGAGATGAATGTACGAAAGTTTACTTATTGGTTAAGCCTTTAAAAATAATCGTATTAAGTTTTTTTTATTCATATATCGACAAATTTCAAATGCAAAGAAAGAAAAGTTGTATCATCAAATGATCATAATATTATTTAGGTTACACTTGCCCTGTTCCAAACTTGTCTACAAATCAATGACTTCATCATAAAAATATTGATTGATGATAGGAGTGGTCAATCTTTCAGCTGTCAAACGAGTCCGTTCCAGGGACAGAAATTTTACAAGAACAAATTTATGCACAAATTGTGTTTCCAATAAAACCACACAATAAGTTTGATTTGTTGGAATCTCCATCAAAATTCCACTAGTAGATATATTAAATCTTATATACCAACAATTATTGGTAACAAGAGTTTCCAAATGGTGCAGTTTTTATATAGTTATACAACTATACTGCGACTACTAACACTGTAGATAATAACAGGACACTAACACATGTGTTTCCTTGTAATTCCAATCTCCAGCAACGCATATTACGCATTGTTCTCCTACTAATGCTAACAATGCGATGAAGCATCAAACTTGTAACAATCGCCCTGGAATATTTTTTGACTCGTTCCAAAAACCGTCACAACGGGAAGTGCCTTTTAACAACAATGATTCTTCCACCTCCTTCATAGTGCTTAAATCCATAAAAAGAAATGTAAAAAAGTTATTTCTGATAAACATTTCGATTTCGATTTTTTGTTTCACTTCTTTATAATGCAGATCTTATATCCTCCGGTCCAGTAGTACCAACTTTATATGGAGAAGTCAAAACGACTAAAAGAAGTGGACCCTGTAATTATCCCGATTCCGCGTAAGTAAAAGGATTCTGTGCATCTGTAGTAGTTGTAATATTAATAATTGTATTGTACCGAAGCAATTTTTTCCTTCGATCCCTCGTTCGGCACATTTGTGTTCAACTTGGAAATCAAGCCTCTACACAAAGATATTATATGCATTAATTAATTACGACTGACCACACGCTCCACAGGACGTGAAGTAGTCGGCGATGAAGTCAAGTGAGAAAAAATGATAGGGAGATGATCGGACTAGAGATTTAATATGCACGATATTATATAGAAGGCTATAAAGAATAGAATACTCACTAGTTTTAAAAAACTCTATAGAATGAAAAGAGAAGATGTCTATATGATAAACAGTAAGGATGAGAGATAAAAAAAGTCAACGGAATCATCTTGGCAACATGTAATTAGTATCTATCTCATGTATGTGTGACCATTAGGATGATTATTACTTTATTTTCTAATGGGGCTAAGCCTTTGTTGTCGAAAACAAGTCCTAAGATCAAATTGCATAATTACTAGAAAAATCAGGCTTGGAACTAGTCTAGACCAAGTATCTATCTATCTACCACCACCACCTATAGTATCTGTAGATACTTCAGTGCAGCAGGCGAACCTTTAGTCATTCAGAGCAACAGTGCACACAAAAAACTAGGAAAAGCAGGGGAAGAAAATCGTCACTGAATATGCATAGAAAATGTTGATATACCGTATCATTCTGCATATCATATCATCACACCTTCAAGGATTCCAATATACATAGAATTTACTAGTGAATACTGTAGAGTTGACCTGAAGTATGTTCCACCATCACTCGAAATACCTACACAACTTTTAGTATATACCATAAACTTGACAGAATATGATTATACAAAGCATTTAGTGCACTTATATAGCAATAGTGCCAAGAAGAGTGCAATTACTTGAGTCACATTTAGTCTTAACAATTACCTGTTGTAATCCGGAGAGACACTGACTAACTAACAGATAGATAGCAATAATTGAAACGAAAAGAAATGATCAAATGTCAGACCAGTGTCTACAACTTTTGAACTTGATCTATGCTACAATAACGATGAAATAAAAAAAACTGTTCGCGGTTCATCCTGCAGTTGTTGTTATTATACATACTATCAGCCCTTGCAAATTGCCATTGCATTTTCTTCAAAGATAATATTATATATGTGATTCGTAGACATGAGAACATGAGCAAGAAGTATTCTATAGACTTGATCTTTCATGTAATCATAATTACACTCCTCACACAACAGAAACCTTTCCAACATTGTGTACAAACTACTACAACAATAAAATTATCTCTAGAACTAAAACTAGTTTTTCCTCCTAAAACATTTTCCATCTGAATTGATTAAATAAAGGTTAGGGTAAAGAATTCCAAAATTATGCAAATTCTATAGGATACTCGTACTTATGTAGTAGAATCAATGATGATGTTGATGACACTATGCACTGCATACAATAATATCTCTACTAGTATACTGAAACGTTTTGTTTTTGCACACACATTCACTGATATCATAACTTTTACTTTGTTTTAAGCTATCTTAATTGCCTCCCCTGTCTACTAATGGGTAAGGATATGTTACTGGCCGTTTTGATTGAAAAAGTTTACCATTTACCGCACTATTATGCAACCATTCTGATAGCTCTAATTATTATAAAGTATTTTTCACGCCGATCTTTGAAAATTATACAGGATTTTTTTAAACAGAAAATTAGCAGTGATTTAAACACTTTTATACAATGAATTATATGAAGGAATTATAGGTTCAATGCAATGAATTATACAGGATTTTAAACTGCAATAATAATTACTGCAGTTTTATACTTTTTAAAGGATTTCAACCCTGATGATACAGTAAAGTTATAAGGACTTTAAAAGCATTTAACGCTTTATGTATGCTTATTGAACTGAAGGAAAGCAGTTTTTGTCTGACACTCCGTGTGTGCAGTGGAAATAGCAGGTGGCAGACAGGGAAGCCGAAGGTATGAAACCGTCCATTTATTAACTCTGAACGATCATCGGAGGTGGATGAGCACCCAGGAGTAATTTTGCAATAAGTGCAGGTGGATAGATAGAAATGTAAGATAATATTTGTATTCCAAATGTGCATGTCTAGTCTAACTTATGTACATCGCACCAATAAGTTAAATTGAAATATACAAGTGCGACCGAAAAGATAAATGTTCACTTCCCTCTCTCCAAGTTAAAAAACGTTTGTCAGGTTGGATTTGAAATTTCAACCGTTGTACTAGTATCTACAACAACACAGACGCGGGCAGTATCGCATGCAAAGAATCAACGAGGACCTAACGAACTCCAACGCTGCAGTATTATCATCGTCAGACAGACAGTAACAACAACTCCCAGCATCAACCGAATTTATATGCGTGCAAACAAAACGACACTTTAACCGCCGTATATCCATTTCACGAATGAGCAAACAAACACACGGACTTGCATGCAAATGCTAATCATTCCCTCCGTCCGCGCACACAGCAAAACAACAATCAATTCAGAAAATCCTGGCCCTATAGATCTTTAACGGATGCCGGAGTGCATACATAATTTCCAGAGTTAAAAGCATGCAAACGGGCCTCCAACAGCTGGATGATACATGCTTTTACTACGGAGCCTATATGGTACAAATGGTTTTGCAGTGTAGAGATAGCGACATGAAATCTTGTAAGATGTCATCTTTGAAGCGTCTTGTGATATTGAGGACCATCAAGTGAACTTGTTTTTCTTTAAAGAGAAGACCTTGCCATGCTTTCCTTGCTGTAGGTACAATTCCAAATGATTTTTTAGAAAATTCCTAACGCAACTCTGCAATGCTCAAGCAATAGAAATTGTGCACACACTTTTTTTTTAACTAATTGTAAAAGTAAAGCTTGAATATATGTAATGTAAATACTACAGATGTAAAGATACATTTAGGTTTACATAGTAGTATAAAATACATAGCTGTATTACAGAATATATAGCTTAAACACAGAATCTCGAAAGCCTGCAGGGATCTAACGCTCTTAGGATTTCTGTAGTGCGACCCCATGCGGTAAAATTGGTCATTTTAAGGTTGGTTAGAAAATGATAAATGTCCACACAAATTCATGATTTAATGTTGGAACACGTTGGAGTCTCCCTTTCAACGCCTGCTGAGAATGAAAAACCCTGCATGATTATTATGACGAAGACCAACAAGACGTTCCAATATGCTTAATGTGCACTAAGCTCTTAAATGCTGAAGACACACCGTCGCTCCACCGAAAGCTCCAAAACTTTACAATGTATGAAGCGTTGCATGTGTATCTTCTGATTTCAACCGGCATGTTCACAAAAGTAAAAATACTACTCAATAACTACATATGAACTGCATGTGTATAATAAGAAGTACCGACCATATAGGCAAGAATAACCAACGGTCATTTTACCGTGCTATGCACGTATATGTATACCCAATTGGAATCAAGCGGACCAAACCGTAAGTCTCCTGGAGGTAAAGTTAAAAAGAACGGACTTTTATTGTTACACTACATTAACTCCGTTAATAGCACTTATAGTATTTATGTTTTTCTATAGATACTTATAGCCTCACAATTTTTGGGGCGTTCCTCCATAATTCCGAATACAGTTTGAAAGCCTGTGGATACTACGAAATAATCATAAAAATCCAATCCGACATTGTTTCATCCTGGCCTCACACTTTGGAAGTCGATCCTGACACGCGAGCCTATAGGAGGTTATTAGGAAATTAGGGAAATAATTTCCTGGTATTACAAATAGGATCCTTAAATGCTCTGGCATCGCACCACATAACGTTCTTAAACGCCTGACAGCACAATAAAATCCTGCAATGCTCTATGGAAGGCACAGACTCTGGAATATAACTAATAAAGGTCCTGCAATGCTTAGCGGTAGGGGAGCATTAACATGAACAACAGAATTATTAGATAAGAAGAACATATAGGATGATTGGTCATATGTTGAATTGCTGATCCGAACCACATGGATCTGATTGTAAATGTCTCAAAAATGGGGAAGAATATAGGATCACACCTGACTCATCTGTTATGATATGCTGGTCTGGTGGTAGTAAATGATAAGAAATGATGATCATAAACGCACATAAGTGAATAATATTATTTAAGTAAAAAAAAATATTTTATCCTCAATTGCCATATCCACCCATTAGCATGACATGACATGACACTGTGCATGCATACGCATACCTCCATGCGATTATTTCTAAAACCGGTGTGTCTTCCCCCACAGGGGTGGAACTAATAGACAATATTATAATATTTAATGAACCAACTACATTATATACACTATATCTTGTATAGGTACACATGAAACATTTACACCCATATAATCCCACTGGAGTCATTATTAATAATATTATTATTACATTAAAAAACAGCAAAATCTTAAGGTTTTCTTTTAAAGATAAAAAACTTGTTTATTCCTTTTACAAGAAAAAATCGTTTCGTAGGAAGGATATCCTATACACCCGAACGAGCAAAACCCATTCGCATTTAAACCAAAGACACTACATGAGCACCGGGGAGGCCTTTAATCCATTAAGCAGCATGCCATTCATTGCTTAAAGATATGAACTAATGTTAGATAAATTTGTTGCTTTAGCATCACATGCTTTGCTGTATAATGCCAAGCTCCTATGTTTTAATATGTGCTTAAAGCTCGTATGATAATTTGGACGATGTAAAATAAATGGTTTGCAATGAGAGGAGATCCTTGAGATCCTTATCTCTAAGAATGTAATTCATTTTTAATAAAAATTTACACATAATTATAAAGCGTGGTATACGACAGCGTATGGAATTTGAATTGATGACGACGACATACGTACATACAATACTTGCAACTCATGTTCCTTTACACGCGGAATGAATCATAAATGTGATTCATTTTTATTATTTAGCAAGTCAGAAATGCGATGATGATAGTGCGTGCAATATGAGATGTTGGTTGATGGAAAGGTGCCACACAGTCAGGCAGCACTGACTAAACTGTAGGGCATATGTATAACATGTAATGTACATAAAAAGATGCTCTGCTGAAACCTGACTCACCTTTTAGTTCGTTGTCCGCACTGAGAAATGAGACCGGAATGGATATCTTTTTCCCAGGAGCACCGCAAGGCCCATACTGAAGAGTCCAAGGTTTGTCAATGAAGACAGGGTGGTCGCCCGTCACTGTCATATCGGCTGAGCTCCCTGTTTGGTACGTTGCGGTCATCACTTCCTGCTCCTGCCCGGTACAATTTGAAGTAGCCCAATTCGACGGAAGGAGAATGGTCACTTGACGGAAATAAGTCTGGCCATTTGAGGACTTGTACAGCATTTCGGATGTTCGGCTGATTAAATCCTGTAATCATTCCAATTTCAAAGCAAATTAAGCATACATTATTTTCGTAGGGTAATCTAAAGCCAATTTCACAAGGTAAGAACCAATTTCAAAGTAAATTAAGCATATACGAATGAGCATTATTTGTAAATAAGCTGAGAGGAGTTTCCCCGCCAAGGCACCTTCAATCCTATTACTTCCAACTGAACGAACCTTTGGAAACGGAACTTTGAAGGTATCAATAACCTCAAAGGAACTTTACTCATCCAGAATTAATTCAAGAAAGTTGGTTCAAAGGCTATAGGCTTGTGTACACATTTGTACTCTTAATGCATTTGTACTTCCTCCTATATGTATATTTATAATCAATCACCTAAAAACCATAAGGATTTCCCTGTACGTCATTCTCGTTCAATTTCTAATTTAGACAAATAAATCTACAATTTCGCATGCCGAGGATGGAAATTATCGTTATTTTTATTAGATGACCAAATCAATTCCGTAACTAATAACACATCCTCCATATGCTTACAGGTTTGCATTTGAATAGCGCATTGAGTATGACAATAAATTCATGTGTCCTATTGTCAAGTCCAGTGCTAGTGACCCGCTTTGGAGGATTTCACTTGTTGTTGCATTTGCACAAAACCAAATGATAAACAAATGTTGTGACTGTATTCTTCATTTATAAACAGTTGACTAATGTGAATTTTGGTTTATGTGCACTCGTCTGACCAACATTATTGCAATGTTTGGTCCATCCACTGTCAAGTCATCGACTATGAGTATAGATGACAAAACTGTGTGGTTTATAAAAGAAGAATAAGAGACAGATGAATTTGTGAAATAATTGGTACGTTAAATTGTATTATTGTTCCAAACTAAAAGGATTCGTCCCTCTTGTCCTGGACACCATGACGGAGATGAAGAACAAGAAGAATGAGAAAAAAGAGAATAGACAAAAGAATATTTGAATGATTCGACATAAAGAGCATTGTTCCGTTGTACGGAGCAGACTTTAATATTTATACACCTGTGTGTATATGCCGACTTATTTCATTGGGAATGCACTTGATATAAGCAAATAAACATGTGCTCACTATAGTATACATTCAAATGCAGTTTATTATAAACCTGATTAAACATAAACAAGGTATACATAGATACATATACATACATATATGCACATAGGAATATTATAATCACTCACATATATCCATCGCAGTATGAACCAACACCTGACAACCGGCTTAATTCCACCTGAACACATACTGAGCCAATTCATAAATACACGTCGCTCTCTCTCCCTCTAATGACATTTAAAAAAGCAATTTATTCAATTACAGAATGACTTATGCAAATAAACTTGCATTTATTTACTCCTCAAAGAAAAACTATATACTTGCTATTTCTTCCTTATAATGCTTGTACTTGTATTTTAGAGGCTTTCATATAGAATACACATCCTATTTAGAAGTTTCCAATATATAGATACAAAATATACAATATTACACGGCGGATTCACTTCAGTGTTTTTTAATTGCAAATTACTCTCTATCCCTTATTATACATATATCTTGAGTCAACTATACAATGAATAATTGTTCAACTTTGTCAACCACCAAGAATTCCAAGGGAAAAAAATTAAATTAGAATTTTTATCTCAACATTTAAAATCTTTCTATAATCGTGTCCAAAGAACCTAATAACTCTCACATGGACTGGCATTTGAACAAAGAAAAGAGACAAACTAGCAACTTGTCTCGTTGGGACGCTCCTCTGGGACACAAACACACTAGAACAAGTATAGGTATAGTATGCAGTAGCAGCAGTTAGGTATGGCGAACAAGGAAAACGGAATGCAAAAAATATTTAAATCTGCTCCACAACCGCGATGCTGTTGTTTATTTGTCATTCTACCTCAAGGTACAGAGATGCGGACAATAAATCTTAAAACAAACGTATTTTGACAAAAACATTTGCTCATTCGCATTCATCTACAAACCTAAATATAATAAATAGTATTGCAATTTGCCTAATCCATGCAGAGTTCAAGTAAACTGGTTCCTTGGACGCCAGTAAGATTTGCAATGTTGCTGCTAGTGATTTAATGCTTTAGCAAATGATTTAATATGTTTGGTTTGTAATTGATTTAACGTATTAGACTGATTTAATTTACAAATAATTTAATATTTTTGCATAAAATGATTTTTGCATATGATTTAAGATGTTTTATTTGCTTAGGTGTAATGTTCTGAATATAATTCAATACTGCTGCTTATAATTTATTATACATATGAGTTCATATAAATTGTGTTGATTTAATTATGTTAATTATGATCATTAA
Organism: Lipothrix lubbocki; assembly: GCA_034696945.1. Classification (NCBI taxonomy): domain Eukaryota; kingdom Metazoa; phylum Arthropoda; class Collembola; order Symphypleona; family Sminthuridae; genus Lipothrix; species Lipothrix lubbocki. The sequence continues at coordinate 52,669 of JAQGAK010000098.1, forward strand.
TTTAATGTTGCAACAATTAATAAAAAATATTATTCCTATGATCTTATAGTTGTAAATCTAACAAGCGAACAGTTTCGATTTCTCATTTGTTGACGGAATGGAATAATTAAGAGTAAGACCCAGTGATACCAAAAGGAAAAATGCATGCTCGGTGTGTTTATAATGGTGAGCATTACAAGAAATAAGAGTAGGTGAGTAAGAAAGAATAAGGAAGGGATTGAAAAGCAAAGTCTTTGATTATTGTGATTTAAATAGGTTTGCATGTTGAACAAATGGAAAGTTAAATATGAGAGAACAGATTGAGGAGTGAGAGAGAGATATGCATAGAGACTGTGGGATCGTGACACGAGCATTACACATTACATGGATTCCATGTCTCTATAATGGTTGCTCCTACAAAACGAAGAATACATCACCTGCTGCTCTTCCGAAATCCTTCAAAGGCTCACACAAAAGGGAGCCTTTGAGATTTTTCACAAGTCACTCTTCAAATCCCTTCACTATCTTTCCTACATGTACGTGCAATAAGCATAAACTTGAATCTTGTACCATACTACTAATATATTATACTTCCTTTAATGCATCCAAACCAATCAAATACAAATTTGGACTCCACAGGACTCTAACTACCTCCTACACGTTATTCGTGGAAGCTTAATATTAGGTACATGAACACTTTTCAGTGTTAACTAAATGCTAGTTCAGTATATAGAGCTAGTAATATGTATAAGGGAATGCTAACTTGAATACTTAAATATTTCCAGGTGTAAGCAATTCTCACTCTGAAATAACTTTTATGGTTTCCTTTTCAGCTTTCATGTGCACATATGTAGCTTCCACGTAAACTAAATTGTAGTCACATATATACGCTAAAGGCTATTTTTCCTAGGAACAAATTCCAGGCCAAATAAAAAATGTACGTGCCAAATGTTGGTGGACCCGGATCAGCAATGTCCACCGTCATCCTCATCATCCCTCCTGGCATTTACAGCAGAGAATTTACTAATGTTAAAGGTTTATGTCTTGAGCTTGTACATAATGCATGCATATGACACAAGCAATAACAGGAATAACAATACTATAAATTGTACAAGAAGAAAGTAAACCAATAACACTTCACGTCTTGAGTGTTGTTGTCATTGTATATCTGTACTCATATTGTACTAACATTTATAAGTATATTTATGGTATAAAGGGCATAAGCTTCGTTTGGTTTCCAAGTCGCAATCGACTGCTCCGAGAAAAATGACAATTCATCAAACTATTGTCAATGCATAAGCTTATGTGATCCATCTTTGTATAAATCGATGCAAAGCACCTCCCTTAACAAGCATTTCTCTACTTGGATGAGTCAAATCTCAAAGAATAATACGTGCCTTATCATGTAAACAGTGTTTAGTAAACACCAGCATAATATTATCTTGTTCCTTTTTTTTTACCTCCGACCGATATTACGGAATCTGGAGCTTGGTTATATCTTATATCCGCTGCTGGGTCATAGTGTATTTAATATTTGTAATGTAATACTTGCAATTCAAAATACACGTAAAGCCTTTCCCCGGCTGCACGTACAAAAAAAGACGAAAAATAATTCAGATCTGTTCTCCAATACTCATTCCTTTTCCCATAACAACTGGGTTTACGACCACGATGATGGAAAGTGTGCAAGTAATAAAAGACTGAAAGACACTGAGACGAACGAAACGACAGGACAAGAGGAGCAACAAGTAGTAAAAAGAGTTTTCATTATAATTCCTACATAAGTGTTGCAGCACGGACGAGATAGTATGAGGGAATATGGAATAAAGGAGCACACAGGAGATCCTGGTCTAATCTCTTCCTCACTCACATCCATCAATCTATTTTGTGAATCTATGTATATCATGGGTACATGCCGTTTATCGTCTCCGGCCATGCTTGCTTATATTCGGGTACGCTTTTATATGCTTGTTTGTGCGTTGACGCCATTGTGTATATAAGATATAATAACACAAAGTAGTCAAAAATGCATCCCGACATGCAAGGCAAACAGAAAATATTCAAGCTGCAAACACAAACCCAGTAAACCTAAAAGGACATTTATTTGTTTTGATTTAGCATTTTTCTACGTCCTAAGCTTTTCGTTTTCATTATTATCGTGAAAGTCATTTACGAGATGGAGATAAGACCCGGACCGATTATCGCTGTCACGTTCGGCCCAATCCATTTTCACGAAAACACACTTCTATTAAAATGACTACCATGGTTATACCTGTATGTTTATGTCTTGGATATCGCTTCGTAGCTGTTTCAGGTCACTACAAATGTGTCCTTTGTATACGAGAACCGTATAGTGTTATATGTCACTGTAGCTCTAACAGGGAGGCTTATAACATGAAACCCATCACCGAGACAAGTAATTTCATAAAATTTATAATTGTTATGACTAATAGTCATCTCCATAATATTACATTATGCTGGAGACTATGTACAAATGACTCTGAAAACCCGCCCGCTGCTCCTTGCTTCTGGTAACCACCTCGTCCCTGTCACACCTACTGTGGAGAGTCTGCAACTGCCCTTTTATTCTTAGATGACACTTTAGATAACGGCACGATCGTCGTCGTAATGCCACATAACTTGTTGTTGTTGTTGCCAGAATCACACTCAAAAGTTCATCCATCCATTCGTCCTCTTATAAACTGTTCGCGTTTGAGGAAACAGTCAAAAATTCTCTTGACATTTTACAAACTACATGTCCAAGTAGTCTCGCACCTCACGTCTACTAAAGAAATTACTCCACGAGAGAGGTTGAAAGATTTCTAGATAATTCTAATGTTTTTCCTCTATAGTTATATATTTATTTCCTTATTCCTAAACACCTTCCAATTAAAAATTATTTACTGAGACTATGTATCCATATACAGCTGCGAATGATATACATATCATATTATTAAAAAATCACGCACGTGCAGCGTATTTAGATCGCTATTTGATTTAAGAATTGGCAGGACAATAAAGCAAATAAATATTATGTTATTCAAGCACAAATAAAATCCCGGACGTACAAATGCGATGATAATCCGGTGTTAGCAAATTAAAAGCCACATATGAATGTAGACAGGTTCGAGTGAAAAGGAAGAATGTAATTACGACCTCCTTCCGAAATGTTTACCAGAACAATCCAGGATCGTTTACATACAAACAACAATTCTACATAATAAAAGAATGCACATATAGCAAGTTTGCATACTTAAATTCTTCATTCTAAATAATTCCGCATACTAAAATACCTAGCAATTCTACTCGTAAGTCGTAAACTAGATCCATTTTACTACTGCAAATACTTCTGAGTAAGAGGATCATTGCTGTTGCCGTACATTTAAGTTAGTTTAACTATGTATGCATATGTGGGACAAGTGCAAGTGTACAATGGACAGTGAACCCTAACAACCTAGTGCAGTAGATTAGTAGTAACATGAGGAGCCCTCGGACCATTCTGTGGTTTTACTCCATGTTGGTCATAAAGAAGTCAGGTATTATTATCATGATTATTATTACACTTTGTGTCAAGTCCAACTACCTGGAACCCTAAACAGTTACATAGGTATATATGTACATACTTCATCTACTGTAGTATCTGTTTTCCATTCTTTATACATGGTCTGCCATATATGTATCTGTATTGCTAGTACTAATACATAATAAGTACCATCCTCGTATAACCAAACTATAGCTCAAACTAAAAGCTCAATGAATAAATAAATTTGAAGGGAAAATGAGATTTTTACGACTTGTGCTTAATTCACAGTTGTCGACGAAACACTTTTCTTCTTGTATATGAGTCCGTAAAGAAATATTTTTTCTTATTCGTTTTTCGTCAGATATGATTATGATGAGACCCGTCATGTATGTATTTAAATACAAAGGTTCTATATACTGTACCCTGTATGACAAGAAGGGGTGAAATCTATCTCTTCATTCTTTCTAGATTAGCTTCTGTGGTTGTAATAACCCTCCATACATGTTACATTTATGTTTTCACATGTGAAATCATAGAAACCAACCATGCTCTGTGCTTCTCAACTCCAAAAATCTTTCTTCTGTGATGAACCCTCACATCTCCATACATTCTAACATTATGATTGTTTAGTGTGTGAAGTAGTAATAAGAGTTGAAAAAGACATCTGTTTCTATATTATGTGTAATGTTTACGAACAAAATAATACCTATTTTTATTATATTGTACTCATATCTGTATGCATTACAAATATACTCTTGACATTTTGAATTACAAAGATCTTTATTTAACGCTGCATCTGAAGGGGATCAACTATCTAACAGGTAGAAATAATAACAACAGCAGTCCAAGTACTATACAACTTTTCCTCTCATGTAAGTGATAATTATTATGAACTCCGGTTGAAAAATTCATTTTCAAATTTTCTTTATCAACTCCGCCCGAGAGGATTTCTTACTTAGTATTACTATCAAGCAAGCTCGCCTCAAGTATTGTAAATAGATATAAAAACGTCCTAAATACACAAAAACTACATGTGCAAGACTTTCCTACAGAAAAACTCCACGTAGCATAACAAAAAAACTATAGGCATAACATTTTAAAATGAAAAACTACAAGGATCTCTAAACCTACGAGAACCAAAATAATTCACAAAAACTACAACAACCGGGAAGTTATTATATCCTTTGATTAGCACACAATTCTCCTCCTGATTTTCCACAGTGAGTTCAAACACGTGCTTGTTAATACTAATACACACGAATCTTCAAGTTGTAAACCTATAATTTTTCAAGTATGTGTATTTACTTTCAGCGTAAATTTTTTATTATCTACGTTTTCTTTATTTTATGACATTTTATGGTGGTCAGATTTTTTCCCCTGGAAATTCTCCTTTCCCCACTAAAAAATAAAGTCTATTCTTATATTTTCCCCAGTTACTACTGATAGCCCTATAATTATACCTATTATTGTACAATAGTTAAGCTGTTGTGTACTTTATAAGTGCGTACACACCTGAGTGTGACCAAATGGAGAGGAAATCCTAACCCCCTAACCTTATCACTGTCTGTTTACAGTACACTGCATCATCATAACGTTTGTTTTTATCTGTAAATACTATATAGCTTTTTTATAGCAAAAGTGTAAGTAACAGCCATCCAGCCGGTCGATAATAACAAACAAACAAGAAATTTTCTATAATCCTTATTACACTGTTGTCGACGACGACCCAGCTTTATTGTGAATAAAAAATCCTTTGACTTTCACCGCTTCATATATGAAGGCTCTTTAACACCAAAGTGTATAGAAGAGACAGGCTCTGACGTTGTATTTAAGAAACTCGTCTCGCGCGTCAAGAAATTTATTAAGTTGACGTGAATGAGGGTAAACGTAATAAAAATGACAATATTTCCTTCTCGTAATCAGAATCAGAACCGGCTACTGTGTGCAGTCCGCCGACCGTCCTAATCCTATACATGGAGTTATTATGACAATAATTATATTGAAAGTAACTTATTTTCATCATTTTATTATTATTACTGTTACTGGTTCCTCGTCTCGTCGATGGACGCGAGTCGTGTGTGTTGTGTAAAAGAGTCCGCTATTTATTCCCCAAAAGAAATTAAATTTATGTCTTTGTCACTCAAGCCTGAGAGTCTCGGCTTTTGTGAGTTGTCTAATTTAGTACATATTTTAATATAAATTACTGTTAATTAATAGCAAATTCAAATCAAATATATTTACTCAAGAATTTATTTCAAATTCGTTGCATCTTGGTTTAGTAAAGTTGATTCATTACCACAGCATCAAAAGCCATGTGAGCTTGTTCCTTGCATATTAAATTTGAGCTTCTGCAACCTCAAATTCCATTCAAAATCCAAATAGAATTATGAGTTTAAAGTTGTTCTTATTATCCATAACATCTACAGCGTTTCCTGTTACAGTCGGTGTTATTTATTCTCTAAATATATCAAGTTTTTCTTCTTTTGTTCTGACGACTGTAGCACTGCAAGAACCTCAGCAGCGGTTTTATTGCAAACAAACACGTCTGGAAGCTTATTCTTTATATCTTCCTCTGTACACAAATGTAAAAAGAATAATTTGTATTGGGTTACGCATGTACACAAAGAAATTTTTTTGAGACACATAAGATAATTTGTTTTCACTAAGCAGACTTGTTTAGTAGCTCAAAAGTTATATGTTTTCACATTAAAAGGCGTTCCTCCATTCCAGATTCTTACGAGAAATTTCAGAAAATTATATGCACATAAATCTGATGAACCTGTCTTAAATATAGGAACTCATTCCATCATGTGTTCCAGCAAAATACAGAAGAGTGTGTCCTCATTGAAAAAGCAGAGATCCCGCATGCAGAAAAATGCTGATCATTATTATAAATGTGTATTAAGCTCATCTCTCACACTACTTGATTCCACTCTCGGCATGTTTTCCCCAAAGAATACGAAAAAGGTGGATAGAACGTCCGCATAAATTATACATAATGGCAACTTGTGTCATTCTTATTGCCGAGAGTTGTAAAATGCAAGAGGTGGAAAAACCGGGAGGATTCAACTCTTGGAAGTTTATACTTAAATATAGAAAAGCTACTTCCTTGCATTCTTAATCATTTATATGATTGAATAACATATTTAAATAAATATAAGTATACCCCTATGTAAGTATAAGCAACATATGGTGGTTGGGAGTTTGTCCGAATGAAATCTACCAAGATCTCTATATCTCTCACAGTAGTTGGTTTTTACCCATAACAACAGTCATCTTTGGAGATGAAGAAAACCCTCGATTCACCTTACGTCCTATACGAAGTTATAGCTTTAACATTTAAAATATCTTTGTAAGTGAGTACACCAAAGAGATAGGATGAAGAGGAAAAAGGCAAAGGAAGGATTCTTTCCCCGAATCCTGAAAAAACTCAAATGTTTCAAAAAATGCCAAGTGATACCGTGAGCTTACATATGCCGAGCTACAATTACCAACTGTTACTCTTCCTTTCCAATGGTCTCCTGTAGTGCCAACTAATTTCCCCACTTTTGCCATAAATTTCACCTACAAGCATGTTGCCGACTGTGCTGCAGTGGACGGTGGAGAGAAGGGAAATTTTTACCTGTGCTTGGATACTTATCATAGGCACAATACAATAATTATACGTAAATGGAATGATATTCCACAACTGCTCAAGCATTGCATGATACTTCCTATGCCTACCCACGCTCCAGTGCTAAACCATTACCAATGTACAATTTAAAAATAAATGGAGAGATGCCATGAGGATTTTTATCTGAGTGTAGATATCCAACTTAAAAAATTGCGTGAAGATGAAGGCACAGTATGTTCGGTCCCTTGAATGACCTGCCTAGAAATCGTCCTTCTCAGCATGTCTTTGACACCATTTGGAGAAGCAGGAGTGAAATGAACCAGAAGCCCTGAAGGGTCCAACAATAGCTGGAAAAAACTGAAAATGACTCCGCTGTGGAAATGATTCCCACAATGATACACTATATGTGTATGTATGTATGATCATAGTGTTGAAACATACAACATATATGAACTATAATATAACAACAACTGTAGCTTCAAAATGACTAAATATACAACTGCTAATATGTTATATATACAAAAAATTAGGCCCGCTTCCAGCAAGAACCTACTCTTTTAGGTATTATTTTGGTCACACACTGCTTGAGGTCCAGTGGTCAACACTATAGTCAAACGAGGAACAAAGCCAGCCCCAACCCAAAGGGACAGCTGAGTAAGCATACTGTGGAAGGAACAAGTTTTGGAAAAGATGGCGTGAAATAAATTCTTAAAAGTTACTGGAATAAATACTGTCTTTGACATCTCTGACTTGTATTCCACACTGAGGAGGAAAATAACTATAAAAGAAAAGTAGATAGGCACGGGGAAAAAATAACAGCGTGCCCTCCCTTGATTCTTAGGACCTATTGATCAGTTGCCATTTTGTGGAGAATTTAATGGACTTGCCTTATGGTTTCCTTCATTGACTCCAGCTCTAACTTTTATATTTCAACTTGTGCATTGTCAAGGACCTTCTCCTAATAATGTAGGCTGGTTCCTTCATTGTTCCTCAGACCTTCCCCCTGGGTTTCTTAACCATTGTTCCTTGTTTTATGACTTCAATGAACAGAAGTTTCCCTCATTTTTATATATTTTTGATTTCAATTCTTCAACAAATTTCAATTCTCCAAAACCGTCCGAGCTGTAATAAACACCTTTTATATATAGTTCAATATAATGGAGTTGATATTCTATAAAAGAGTGCGGGAAACGTCAGCCTCCGCAGAGAAAATACAACACAGCAACAGGTGAGATTCTCCGTTCGGTTGCATTTCCATGTATTCAATTTGCTCGGCATTTTGCTCAAACTTCACTTTTGCTGTTTACATAGAACCAACACTGAACAAGAAGAATAGCTTACGGATAAGAAAAGTATAATACAAGTCGAAGAAGAGAAGAAAATGAGCCACGAGCGTCCCCGGCCATTCTCTTCACGTCGTCTCTCTTGTCATGCTATGTACTTAGTGAATTTGTCACAAGTGACAGGGTGACTCGTGTCCTGCTCGTTGTCGATTCCTGACTCGTTTCTCGTATTAATCCTAAGCTTCTCCTATCATCCATCTAATGGTCAGATGAACGTGTGTGTCTATGTGTTTATTGTGAAAAGAGATCCTGTTTTTGTAAGTATTTTATATAATATATTTTATTCTCGAATGTATTTTCTTACTTAAGTTTAGACTTTCTGCATATATGTAATAATTCGTAGTTTTGGACTTGATACAAGTAAGTCTATGCCCTGTGTGTTAACTCTCATCGCGGTCGGTCAGTCCGTTTAAACTATTAGATTTGAATAAATTTCCATGTTCCCTATACGGAATTCTTCTGGTTGTGTGTTGTCTTTTTCTTTATATACTTGACCATTCGGATGACGACAATACTTAAAAGAAATTGCAGTTCAGTTCACAAACTAGTAGAAAAAACATTTCTTGCTTGGTTATTTGCTGTTGTTCAATCTTCCACGCTTCGTACTTGTACAACGGCACGGCAGAAGAGATATCTACACATCAGATGAATTTATACTTATAATAATATTAGCTAATGTTTTATTGCCCAAGCCGTTTGCCCTTTGTTTTCCTATGTAATTTCACACGCCTCCTCTATACGGGCAGCCTCCGACCCTACCATAGCTAAACCTTATTTCCTTGTATGTATAAAGCTATCGACAAAAAATAATCGCTACAAACACGGAATTATACACACACAGAATATAATCGTTATATGCACAAAATATAATCGCTATATCTACAGAATATATAATCCACTGTGTAAAATCTTGAGCAATTTTAACTCCAAATGGTATTAAGGAAATTCGCAGAGACTTGTAATTTTATAAGTATTGACTCCCCATAGAAAATCCACATGCATACGAATTGTAAAGTTATTTCATGGGTTGGATTCAGAAGAGGAAGAAAAGGGAATAATTGAAGAAACAGCCAAGAAGACGAAGAGGAAGGGAAAAAATCACAAAAAAATTTCATGCCATTTTATACCTAAATCATCCAGCTTTTATTATGTATTACAACATTTGCAGTACGCACTTAATAAAACATCAGCTGGGGGAACTATTATTCAATCCAGTATTACTTCATCTTTCTGATAAAAAGATATACTGATATAAGTCTACTAATATGTATACTTTTGTAGTTAGGTCGGAAAGACGTGGGCTGACCTGAGTCTACACACACATGGTGGACAATTAAGTGCTTTTATATAATCCTACTTGCGCTCTCCGCGCTCCACACATCAAAAAGAACAATGGACTGAGGTGTGAGCGGCGTAGGTGTCATTACCATAGCGAACATTTTGATGTTTGTTCTGCAGAATCTCAAAAACCTAACGGATATACAAGAAAATATACCTATTTAAATATCATATTTATATATGCAATGTACGCTTGTATTAGCACAGCTAACACGAGACTACATTTAATACAGTCCATGTACTTCCACACCATTCACTTATTCAGCCCAGGAGGAATCTTCACGTTGAATAACATCAACAACTGAAGATTATCATGTTGTTTAATCTACTATTGCATCTTTTTCTATTGCAATGCTGTTTGAAAATAAACTTTTTATTCTTCATCTTTGTATTTACTGTATAAACTATGAACAAGGCTGTGTGTCTCTATAAAAATACTACATCTGCATCTGCTCACTTCTAAAAGCTTCACATTTGCAAACATTGAAGTATTAAACCTGTACTATTTATAGTTATTTAATATATCAAAGTATATAAATAACAGTAACGCAAGGATTTAATAAACATTCCTACACCTTGTAGCTTACTTGCAAAATTTTTGAAGTTGCTGTGTACGTGTAATAAACCATCACTAAATTAGGACGTCAGAAGATTCGGAGTAGGGAGAAGATAAAAAAGAGAATCATCATCCATACAGCCAAAGCAAATCAGTATATGTAATTGAGGTACCGTTCAAAAGATTAAAATCATAATGACTCTTTCAGATATCAGACGCCTTATTGCGTGTCAAAGCATTCTGCTGTCATTGTAAACAAATATTTTACAAGCCAAAGACAATGCTCTATTTATTGTGTATATATGTATAATCATATAAATTCATGATGATCCCAGAGATTATTTACACCTCCTGTATAGATACATTTAATAGACACTGATCTTCGTGACTTATTAATACATGGAGAGCAAGGTCTGGACTTAATAACCTTGAAACTCCGTCAATTTACCTTTCTACATAGTTGAGATAAGTCGGTGGTGGAGTTGAGTCAGGCAGGTGTGTCAAATTGGATTCCAGACCGCAATTCTCATATTTGAAAACCGAAGGGCATTGTATTAAGAAATTTTCAGAGTATTGCACAAGGCAAAAAAGGTAAACATAACAGATATACACACGATGTCTTATAAGAAGCTTCGTATCTTGTTGTAAGTACAATATGATTTCATATAAATCGCAATTTATTATTAAGCTTGTTGCCATAATCAGTGTTGGGAACACATACCTATAGGTACAGATAGATACAGATTACAGAACTCACTATTTCAGTCTTACAGATCTGTGAGTACTTGCGGATGATTAGATTCACTTGGGAGTTTAAGGTTATCTCACCTTCTTTTTTTATCAGAGCACAAATATTATGTGGAGTCTAAATATAAAAAAATATTAAAAGTCCAAATCTCCTTCATCTGTCTATTACTTTATACATGTAATATGCAAACGAAATACTAATATAAAGTATCCTGCACGCCTGTCACTCTACACATGTACGACGATACTCCTCTCGCTGTATACTACAGCGTGTCTGTCAAAAAAGAGCTTTTTTTGAACCGCATAGAGAATGTCGATTTTCCCACACATTATTATTTCAAGACATTTGACTCTGCTCGATCCTTTCCCCCGCATATCATTCCATAATAAAAATATACATATATTTTTACTACGGAATTATAAACTTATACTTGAAATGCCACAAGTCTACTACCTTTTCCTCCATCATATTAGCATCCAAATCCCTAAAACTTTTAGTAAAAGAGGACTAATTTCCTTGAGTGTTGGCAACAAAATGTACAAAATTTTTGAGACCTCCTGCAGTGCTACATTTCCATGTAATTTCAAGCTCTTATTTCCTTTCTACAAACCAAGCATATATGAGCAAAAAAATCAGTCCGGTTTCATCTCTTTCCAAAACGTCCCACACACATCTAGTCCCTTGACACTCCTAGAGTACATCTTCCTTAAACATGGATGACGACGAATATTTGAAAAATACACGATGGAAAAAGACAGGAATGAAAAATAATTACGTATATGTATTATTATAGATACTTTATGCATACGAACAAGGAATCATTATCATTCTGGAAAAGGCGTCATTGTCAGTAATGGCAAATAAAGCTGACCGGCGGAAGGAATCGAGAAAACTCCGGAGTTTTATTCCTATTTAGTACTGAGAATTAACTATTAAAGCCATGCCTGATTACTCCATATTACATTACACAATGAATGATCCTTTACGTTTACAACACTTGTCCTCCGTATACTTCTATGCGACATACATACATTAAATATCATATACATATATGTACCTTTTCTTTTCTTATTCACTTTTCGGAGCTGACTATAACGTAACATGGATCTTATGGTTATTATGTTATTCAAATTCCACCCAGCGCGTTACACGGTTTTCCTTCAATTCTTTTATTCTGTAGCCCAAACATAATAACACCAACCCAAGCAATGGTTCATTCAGGCTAAAACCCATGGGAGTTCCTATATACCTTGAAGTTTTATACATACAAATGGGTTATAACACTTGGGACTTTTGCTTGCTGCTAACACCTTTATAGATACGTCATAAATGTTGATATACCGAATAAAAACAAGGATTTTTCAAGCTCATTCTCCATACTTCACCCACTGGTAGTGGTTGGAAAGTTTCCTTATGGACGGACATCATGACATATGTATATACATAATTATACAATTGTATAATACTTGCATCATACTTTCAATATAGAAACATCATCCAAATGGTAATTCACTGTATCTAAGTATTCACCATTCCAAGGAAGGCGTATAGTTTCTGTATACTTATAAACGATACGCATCAGTTGCGTATCAGATTTTTAGTCCTGGTCGTACCCCTTGACCTCGAATACCCCCACAGCAGCCCAGTACAAACATTGTTACACACACGGCAAACATGCCTAATGTTGTTTGAGGTAAATTATTCTTTAACAAAAATAATACCAAACCAACAACAACAATGAGCTTAATGAGTAATGTAGTGAGACTTTTAAGCTATTCACAACATCATCATCAATGTAGTGAGATTTCAGGCTTTTCACAACCCTCATTCAATACTTAATACACAGCACAAAATGAATACAGTGAGATCCCAAACTTTCGACGAGATCAAACGACGAAGCTCAAAGGGCACACAACAAGGTATAAAAATGTTAACGCATGTAGTTTTTATTAATCGCGTGGGTGGTTCCAATACATTAATCCCCGTGGTCCTTTGATAATAGTAATGTGCAAAGGCATGCGATTTGAAATATATTTTGTGTGCAAAGACATCAAGTAATCTACAAGCTCACACATCAAAGTCACCAACAACTATCAGATCTGCTGGCAAATAATAATACTTATTACGCTTTACCATGTAGTTAATTATGTCAGGAGATTTAAACCGACATTAACGGAATTACCTCTATAGCATATAGCGCTATATTTTATTAGATTTGAAGCTAACGCAAATCAGCGCGGATCCGCCAATAATTTACAATGCTCTCCATTTATTTCTTTTCTCTCATCTTACACTTTTTGTTTGTTTCTCTTGTAGAACATTCGAGAAAAAATGTATTGCAAATGTTTTTCAGAGGTTGTATGTACATGACATATGTACTGCTGAAGGGATGGAGAAACGTAAAAAAATGAGCTCAGAGCAAAATTTTTGCACGAGGTTAAAAAAGAATCGAAAAACATATACCAGAAGAAAGCACACACGGTGTCTTCCGAATGAACTCTTATCTGCCTCTTTGCAGATTGTTTACATTTTGAATCATGTCTTTTTTATTTTACGTGAGAATACTGTGGAAGCAAAGCGTTGGCAAGTTTTAAACGTTTGATTAAATACGCGATAATTTACAGTTTTTTTCCCTCCTTCTCCCTGCCTGACTCATCCTCATATGTCTCCTGGTCGTCGTCGTCGCGGTCTGTGCCAGTAACTTTAAGATCGAATGAGCAACCTTGGCAAGCTGAACCAGAAGCGAATTATTATAATGGGAAAGATATACACTGAATGACAAAACCACATATAAGCTCTTTCCAACATACAAAATAGCACATAAAAGATAATGCCATCATCCAACATGTACAATAGTACACACAACTCAAAAACCGATGGCATCACTGGCATACAAATGGTATAAGGAACAAGGATGACGGAGAGAGACAGAAGAGAGGGAGGAAATTAGTAAATTCTTCCTGTTTACATTCCCGCTGTCAGACAAATCTCTCTTGTGTGTGGGGCTTTAAAATTCTATCGCCTATTTTCTTGATGAATTTGGCCAACTGTGAGGAAGCAATAACAGACTCCTCACATTTACCAGCACTATTGGTATAAACTTCCTACAGGAAAAAAACCAAAAAGAAAAGGAATTGTATGTTAACGTGTGGGACAAGTTTCCATTGAGCATCGATCACTTGTACAGTGTGTCGTCTTGGCCTTAAAAACACCCTCATTGACTCCAAGTAATTCTGAAACCTTGTCGCCCGATTCTCGCTTATTGCAAATAGAACTAGTTGACAAGGAACCGTCAGCACTTATATGTTACTGATGTAGAGATTGTCAAGTCCGATACTGTAGCTAGTAGTATGTAATGTATAGTATGCATCTTCGAAGATCTCCCTATATATAAAATACATTTCAATAATGTTATAGGTTGCATTTCAGAACCAATGGTGCATGTACATCGGTACAAACTGTTGTGTTGTAAACCCAATAAAATGGAAAACCACTTAAAAGTTTACACGGATTTGTGTAGGACATGGGAGAAGAAGGCGGTTGTCTTATGCTGGGACACTGTTCTTTGCTTTTACAAGCATTGCAATGAAATGTAATATCGTCGCCTGGTTTAATATCACATGACATGTAAGAATACATATACGATTACTAGCTTCTATAAGTATCTGCATACTTCTAGTACTCAACAACCAGAGTATACCCAAAACTCAACAAGTATAAAGTCAAGCCAACTAAACTTAAATACAGGCAAGTCAAGTAAACTCTAGTAAAGTCAACTTGTTCATCCCTCAGCACATTTGCCCATTTTGTCCACATGGTGAACAAACTGGATGTCAACACGGCAACTTGACTGTGAGCCTTGATTCTGTCCTAGGTGTCTTATGTATGTATAAGTGTTTGTATGACTACAAATGTTTAGCTGAATCTATTGAGTATCTGAGTGCATGACTCTTTGTGTGTATTAGTGTGTTCTTAACAATATGTCTGTATGATTGTATGTTACTATATGTGAGTATACTTCTAATATATACATAAGAAGGTTTTTAGCATGTAAGTGCATGATTCTGATGCGTTTGTGTGTGTGCGTGGAAGACAAGACACTCAAGTCCTGCTCACAATGTGGACGTCTGTCGTCACCACTCTGTCCTCATGTCACCCCGGCTGTTTTTATAGCAGTGTGTTATGTTGGAGCACATGAGTCAAGCAGAGCAGAAAGACGTGTTTTCATTAGGAGTACGTAGACCTGTACTGTTCACATATCCCTTTATTTTTTGCATTCATTAATAGTCCAACATATGTACGTACATGCATTAACACTACACTTATTTAACTATAGCACTGATGCATGCTACAGCCCTATACTAAAGGATTTTATAAAGCTTAGAAACACTGGATTTATTCCCGACGGTACATCATAAGATATCACACATAAGGAAATGCAAGGTTCAGACTTGAGGAGAACAGGTGCAAGGAGATAACATTAACATTGTAGGCATTATATATCGCTTGAAGTCTGTCTCTGTCTCTCGACAACAAATTATGAAATACTTCTTTCAACCCCATTCTTCTAAATAGAATCTCCATAGCTCACGGTGTCGTCAAGGAAAATGTCAATTCTCGTATACCACCCTGCATGCGTGCTATCTCCTTATATATTATAAGTGCTATTTTCCAGGTTTGTTGCAAAAACCCAATTTATTTCCTTGTTCCCTCACATATACTACACTCTCAACGTTGTAGTTGACACTGTCACTCCTTGTTGTTCGCAAATGTATTGTTGCATTATATAGCAACCTCCTCCACTTCGTAACAACAACCTTTTAGTATATACTTACAACTGAAACCAACAATAATCAAAGTGGCTGATTAATACGCAAGAGTCCTTTTGCGACAAGAGTTACAAATGCTGAGCATTAAATACTCGTCTCATTTTCATCCTCTCCCCTTATATGCCCCGGAGTATTTATTTATTTTCTGTTTTAAAATCCTGACTGACTGCGAGGATGAGAGTTACTAGTTAAAACTTGAGAAATGCAAACAGATTTTTGCGCGCTTTATAAAATACATACATTACATTTGTGTATAGACATACTAATAATATGCATAAACGTACAGACGTCGCGTGACACCTTCAGGGGACACGTCTTAAAATTCTTGATGGCACTTTCGCCATGGGAAGGAAACCCACAGTAATTTTTCCTCCACATTCGTCATGTAAAATGTCCAAAAATTCTGAGTGAGGCGACATGTGTACCGCATTTATTATGAAAAGACAGGAGAGATACTCGAATTAAAATGGGTCCTCCTCCATTTTTTTATTACTTTGAGGCTTTTCATTAGTTTAGTATTTTTCCTGTGTGAAACTAATGTTCTTCTCGTCATTTAGCTTATCTTTCTATACACTTAACAAATGTATCTTCGTCGTACTTAGTGTCTAGTACATACGAAACATGTAGATATTTCCATATTTAAAGATGTAGCCATTTTAACAAATGTACTTAACTTCGTCATTCCTTAAGCAAAAAAAATCTTTAAAAAAACAGAACTTCTTAAAGCTCTTGAGGGCCATTTCCGAGTTTCCCTACTAACCTGCATTCATTATTAGTATATTAGTGGATGCGCTCTTAAAAAGGAGAATAATGCATTACAAAACCATACGCCAGCACTAGTAGAACACAGAAAGATTGTATAACGCTAAACTTATATGCTCTATAAAATTATATAGTATTATATGGATATGAGCCCATTACATAGGAAATTTAATACTAAATGCATTATTATGAAGCACGTAAAGCATTAAAAAGTATTACAGAGGCAATCATCCAAAAAATGAAAATTCGTCCGCTATCCATTGTGTGTAAAGTGCTGTGGACAACAAGAATAGGATGAACTCGGGAAACCGCTGTGAAAATTGTGGCAAGACAACAAGGGTGACTTCACAAAATAATGTGATCCCTTGGAAGTTTGACTGTATGTGGCCTTAAAGTTTGTAAACCTGTAGATACTTTAGCCACAATGTTTGAAGGTATAGTGGTCCCTTAATTTTTTTAAATTTAAGTCACTGGGTTTGTGGTGTTGGGTGAAAAGGGGAAAGAGAGACAAAATATTATGTGTACAATATTCTGAGATGCATAATAGAAAAATTGAATAAGTTAAAGAATAAGATTGCTCCTATGCTATAATAAGACTATGGAAGTGTGAAGCACTGGGAGCAGTCAAGTCTCCTTGTTGTTGTCAAGTGACTCCTTGTAGTCTACACACTTGTGTATTACAAAAGAGGGAGAGAGAGGAAAATTAGCTCTGCTACATCATCTCATTGTCTAACTCATGTTTCTCACGAAATGATATCCTCCAGCCCGCACATTATCCATGCTTTTAAAACTGTGTATATATGGCTTCCCTCTACGGTTCTTTACTTTTCCTTATTTAATATCCATATCTTTACGACTGTACTGAGGGTAGAGGATTTTCTCCATCAGTCTCTCTCTCTAATTCAGTCTCTCCGCCGTCTCACTTGACGTTTTTTCACCACCTCAAAGCCCACAACGTTATATATAAAAGTTTAATATTTCAAAAAAAAAAACTTCCAGTACTTGGAGTCTAAGACATAATATGTGACACTCCACTTGAGACAACGGACGACTCTCAATTTCCATAATGACAAAATGTACAGGGAGACTATCGTTTAGATGTACGCGTTGGTGGTAATACTTTAAAGCCAAATATCTATAGATACATACATGTGCAATGTACTTGTAAATAAAGTGTGTAATATGTAAAACATATTTTAGAACTTTCCTATCCTCCCGGTTGGTTTCAAAATGCAAAACAATTCTTTTTGTATTAACTGAAGTGTTCGTAAAGTTCTAGGTGCAGACATGGAGCTTCCTTTTTTTTAAACGAACACCCACCTACAAATACATTTTTACAAGTATAAATTCTGAACATTTGAAGGACTGATGTCGAGAACAGGAAAAGGCACACACACAGTAAAGCACTTAATACAGGATAATTTCCATGTACAAATGGCTACTGGACAAAACGTAAGTAATAATAAAAGGAGAACAGCAGCCACGTTGCGTGAAAGAACATCCTCCGTATAACACAAGTATCTACTACAAAATGATTATTTGGTGTACTTTGTTATCTCCATATTTAATATATTACCTATTCTTCGGAGGCAACCGTATTTTTTACGGACATTGTTCCTCCTTCTCACACGCTCTCTCCATTCAATGATTCATTTGGGCTGTCAACGTAACGGTGTAACTATCCTCGAAAGGAGTAATTTTTCTAAATTAGAATATTATTTTTTGGGCCGATGGATGAAGAAGGGTTAGTGTTACATTTAAGTCCCGAGAATAGGAGAAGCAATAAGAATTTCAATGTATAAATCCTACCCACCACGTATCTGCTTTTAGACTCCACGTATCTTCAAAATAAAAGAATGTATTCTCTATGCTCTCCTCATTATCTACCACTGGATCTGATTTTCATTAAATACAAACCTCCAAAAAGGTTTGAGACCTGCATGTAAGACTCCTCACAAGATTTCTTTAAGACAAGACAGTGAATCCAAAGTATAAAGTGTATGAATAAGATACGAACTGAATTAAAAATAATGAAAAGACGAAGGTTCAAAAGGACATTCGTTCCGACGAGCATCGCTTCTCGTTGTGAAAAGATTTTGGATGTTGAACGTAGTATTAATACAAAAGACTGCATTAATACAAGTAAGACACATAAAGCCCTGATGTTGTATTATTTCCTCTCACTCTCTATCCAAAATAATTCTATCCTCAAGTTTTTACGCAATAATACTCTCCAGATGAGAAGAAGGAGTTTCCATATAAGAAGATTTCATCACACATCCGGTTCATTTCTATTCTCATTTGTACACTTGATTATTATATGCACACTGGAATTGTGTCCCACGATCAAGAGAACAAGACATTTCTTTGTGTGGGTCGAGAAATCCGATCCGAAAATGTCCACATATCCCGTCGTACTACACTTTGTCATTTGTTCTCATTATATTATAAAAATCCTCATTCATTAAAATGTATAATCTTATGTACTATGTGGACATGGGCTCCTACATGTAGAGAGGTTGTTCCTTTTTATTATTATTATTTAAAAAGCTAGGACATTACTACAGCAGTGAAGGGAGCATCAGGTCGGTGGGATTGTGTAATAAAATATTCATTTCCGCTCTATCACAATAGTTGCTTTGGTTACTACAAAACACGTATGCATACATACTTACAGCTCGCTCAATATTTTACAGCAAATAATAATGCCAATGATTAGAGTTGAAATGAGGATCGCCAAAAGAATCGATCGTTTCCGTACAAATAAAAAAAGAAAAATATTTTGGGGACATCCTGTCTCTTATTCTTCGTCTGGATGTGTAATGAATGGACGTATATAGACATGGAATAATGACGAAATTAACTAGAACGTACACAAGCCTATACATTTCACATTGAAACCCAGGTGTGGCTTCTTAGCTCATTGCCAATGTATGTGATTACAGTAGTAGATTTTTACTTGATTTTCTCAGAAAAACTTATTCCCATATATACAACGTACTGTTTACTTTAAAAAGTCTGTGATTTCGTTCGTGTCCGTTGATGCGGATTCTTTAACTTGTGTATGTGTGTCTGTTGTATTACTTTTGCAGAGAAGAGGAAGAAGTCCCTTTATGTATACATTATATAGACCATACTCTTTGAAGAAAAATAAAGTTCACGCCCAGGCCAAACATAAACATAACAAAACACTCGACATCCACCGTCGACAACGGACACATCAGCCCAGATCGTCGTTTCCTCTTGTGCCCTTTCCTTGCAAATAATACAGTTTTCAACGTTCTCAACACTTACATACGAAATCCTGTCTATTACATTGTTCAGCTATCCTGCTTAAGCAACTACATACATAATATATTGTACGCATAAGCATACATTTAAGATACATATAAAGTATTCCTTACGAATACAACATCCAGCGGGATTGCACGTTAGGTTCTATTGTTATTACTTGAATGCCGGTAAAAGTCTCCCATTCAAATCCTGGGACCTTTTAGGGAAGAAGTTAAATACCATTGCAGCATAGCGAGGCTCAAGAAATGTAATACGGTAAACACTTGTGAGTTTCCAATAGTTTTACCATAAACGTGTATAGTTATGTATATGCACAAGTGTTAAATCTTGATGATAAACACACAGTTGAAAAGCCTGGAAATTCTGGAAAGGTGATCATTTTCTGGTATTTACTCACCATAAGGTTAAACTGACTTTGAGGAGCAAGAGAAGCCAATTGGGCTACTCTTTTTGTAGTAATTGCCTGCTGACCTTTTTCCGGGTTAGAGATGAATATTAGGTTGGGAAGGTACAAGCAGTGTAATCACTATCCCCTCCTATCCAATCTGTTTCTCGACTTCTGGTTTAGCCCAAGCAATAATAATAATAATGCTCACGCTATACGTCAATCTTCCGAGATTTACCCTCCCTTATGCATCTTGATGTGTTCTACATATTACAAGTGGCGGGAACTGTATGAATCTACACTTTTGCTTTGTAAACATATGATCATCTTCTACGTCTTGCTTCATACACAGATTCTCTTTATAGATTCCCTCTACAGGAATTGTATAATATAGCTTCAGTGTAGAAAGCTTACGATTAGATACCTTTGCTTTATATAAAACAATGTAAGATGTGCTATAAAAAGCATATAAATTCCCTATAGAAAGCTTAAGATAACTTGAGTAAATAGAAATCGCAAGATATAGCTTCAACATTAATTTTGCATTGAAGATACCCTAAAACCAGCAATCAGAATGACTGAAAGAACACAACAAGTCAAGTGAAAACGGCAAAATAACATTGATAATAAGGAAAAGAGCAACAGATTTACATTTTCTGTATTGCCTTTTATGCTCCGTCCAGAGAGATAAAGTCATGCATGGCGTCAACTTTCATTGCCCGTAGGATTAGGATTAGCATTACTCCAACACAACTACAGATACATAACACAACATCTAGGTATTCTACCATAAGACTCTACGGTCATCCTAATCCTCACATCCATCCTTCCTCCGGCTGAATAAACATTACAAGAGTCTTGGAGGTAAAGACCATCTTGCACTCGTAAATATAACACTAAGCATGTATGCACTTTATGCCCAAACAAGTATAACGCATACACAATAATATATGTATCTAAAGTACAGTAGAATGAACGTTACCAACACATGTGTAAATACTTCGTCAATCTCTCCCTAAATATACTTATATCGACAACAATAATTCGGCTTCTCGGCCTAACATGACTTTTCATTTTTCGTCTCCTCTGTACCATGTGAGACTCACAGTCTTTCAATTCAACTGCCATTAGCTTAGCTATAGTCGTTTACGTATTACAATACACACCGACTTATACAACCGCACTTATACACCAAAGACTTGTCAAAAGAATGCATGGCAAAAGTCAGAAGAAGCATCAGTTTTACTAATTCCTCCATAGTGTAAATGTAAAGACTGAACAGCGTGGAGGTTCCTTTAGTGACACTGAAAGATTCTTTCACTGTAAGTAAATACAATGAGCATGATGTGTGTGTGTGTTCAAGAAACTCACGAATAGTGTGTTACAGAGGTATATTTTACACAGTAAATTGCATTATATACAAAAAGGATCTTTCGCCGTTATTGCTGACTTTTTAATGCATACATAGTAGTGTACAGTATACTTTGATGGCTCGAGTCGAGCTTCATCTTCATCATCATCAAGCACATGAGTCTCCATTAAGCCCTGCTATTTATTTTAGCCCCGAAAGAAAGAAAAACAAATACACGATGGTAATCCTCTGTCATATTTAGGAGCTTCTGGCCTGTTGCGCGTATAATAAAAAACCTTTTCTAGTAAGACGAAGACGATGCTTTTGTAACACGTAGTAATATATGTACTAAGTCAATGAGTCAGTAGTAAAGATGAGAGTGATGAGGAGACGACAGAATCTTTTTATATACTTGCTGTATAATAACAACCAGAGAGTAGTATAGCTTTCAGGAAGACTTTGCACAGACTTACTATTTCTTTATAGTCATTGATTTGTGACAGAGAAGAAAAAGAAGTCCGTCAACGGTAGTAAACCTAAGTAAACACATTGCCCTCAAAGACATCCATTCCTGTTACCCGCTAAGCTCTTTCGGCACGCATCTCTTCCATCTAATTCCTTCAAAGCTGAATAAGTTCATCTCCTATGAACGGATGCTCTGTTCTACTAAACATCGTATCCTTATACAAGTACTTGCATTTGGAATACTTTAGACATCATATGATTTCTCTATTTTACTTCTAGAACCAGAAACGGAACCATATAGGAGGAACGAGCCAGTCTGTGAGTAATGACAGTCGTCGAATTCGAGTAGAAAAATAAATGATGATGTGCACACATAAAGCACTGGGAACGAGAGCATACATAAGTTCTTGTTGCAGTTCATAATAAAACCCGTAATCTAATTTATTATTAGGATTGATTAAGCTTACTCTTCTCTAAAGTTTTTGCTCATCAAGTCAGTACTTGGCGTGCTCAGAAGCCTTTATCATAGGCTAACTAAGGCTGGGTTTAATCTTCCTGCCAAAAGATTTGTATGTTGAATGAAGCCGAATATCCTATGTCTTGTATAATAAACGGCATATTCGTATAAGAACACTAATGCATCTTTTGGATTCTTATAATTATATGACTTATGAGCATTGACGATCTTAATGAACATTCTTGAAAAATTGCTAAAACGCTACTAATAATCATAAGTTCCAACACGTTAAAGAAGATTTTTCGCACACACGCGAATTTTCTCCTCAACCTTCCCAACCGTTTCTAGTGCTAGTCATTACCCTAAAAAGCAACAAGTGTTGCTGTTGGTTAATATGAGGAATTACTAATATCCCTAATGCCCCAGTTGCCTAATCACAATATAGTAATCATCAGGGAGTTGCACATGCTGTTGTCTAATGTTCCTGTTTGCCTCCAAGTTGAACTTTTACGATTCCATGCAATATAAATGCATTTGTTATCAAAGACCAAACTGTACTTCTTAGATTAAAGAAATTATTGAAGTTGGTTGTAGCTTCTGCTACACCAAATCGGGGTAATCGTCTCTATGAACTTCTAAAACTTCTTGTTATTTGTAATGAAACATGTGGACAAGTTAAAACGATGAGATTTTAATACACTTACAAGGATTTGAGCCTCACAGTCAAGTGAGTTTGAGCTTTACAATCAAGTTCCTACACTGAAATGAGCGTTTTAAGTTGCCATAGAATTAAGCCTTGCAGTTATAAGTGTCTTCTATAGAGAATTCAAGCCTACATATTCAGCTAAGTTTGCAGCTTGTACAGCATAAAGGATTTTTTAAGCCTTGCAGTTAAATACAGCGGGATTTGTATCTTGAAATTTAACTTACACTGATACTACGACAAGACATATCAAAAGCCTTGCAGTTAGTAAAGTTTGTACAATGGTGTTAAAACTTGAACAGTAGATCCTTTAGGAGCAGTAGAAGAACAATTTTGCAAAACAAGACCAGAGAGTTGATGGAAATGAGTAGAAACATGTAAAAGCTTTCAGGAGAGGAGGAATCTTTTACGTACGATTCGCGTTGATATTATGCACAAGTTAATAACGTTAATAACATTTATAACATAACGTTTATAACACAGTTAATAACTGCATTTGAGTCTACAATATTATAGGGGAGTCGAACCCTCCTCTTGAGTGTAATTGTCTTCATTTCTTCATATTTCTTCATCGGCCCATGTGTTTAATACCGACGTGTACCGAGGGAGAGAGAAGTTTAGTACACGGCGGAATTACAATAATTTGTATACAACAAAAGGTCTAAAGGCTACTCATAATACTTATGCAAGCTACTACTACTTATTTATTATACTACTACCACTATTCCATCTATAATGCCTCTTGCTCTTTCTCTCTCTCACTCACTCATCTCCTGTCTAATGGAGTGTCAGGTTCAGGTTGGGAGGTTGGCTTCGCATCACTCCCATTATTATTAGGTAATCCCTATGCAAAAAGTCGTTTCATAGACAGCAATACAACTGAACGCTTCTATTAAATATATGGAACTATATAGTTATACGAATATTGTAAAGGACAGCAGCTGCAGGTGTAGTAGTCACATGTATTGGTTAAATGCACGCACTTGCAAAACATAGCAATAGTGGTAACTGGAAGATGCTACAGGATTTTACTAATATATGCTTAATAATGCATGTACGAGACAACGTTATTTACGCGGGGATGAACTGAATTTACGATATTTGCTGCATAACTTGCAGCCAAGCAGTGTTTTCTTGCTTAAAACTTCTGCATCAAAAGTAAAATGCTTTGCCGTTGCAAGCAATACAACACAACAAATAAAACATACAAAATGCGTTTATATAAGGCGACTGGTCGTCGTCGTGGTCATATTCCATAAATTACAGGAACCTTCACATGTTACCGCTAAAACTTCCACCGGTCCCGCCAGCACTGAGTTCGTAGCCTTGCAAGTCTTTATAGTTGTATGCCATTATAGTATGTACAAGTGTTATCCATAAACATTCTAGTATTACAATTATTGTAATATACATACATTGTAAACAGCTTATAATAGGTACAAGTGCGAAATTCCCTGCAACAACAAAATTATTTCCTTGATTTGTCTTCATCCCTGTGCTCCAGACTTCCCCTATTATGTATGTATACTTATAACAATATGAGCAAAGGCAAAGGTGTATAAAATAATTTCATCCGAACGTAATAATGCTAATAAGTTTTAAGTGAACTTGTACGCCCTTGCTTTTCCCTTCATTATTATACTATATTTTTTTAATCCATCATTATTTCTTCTTTTTCTACTATATTAGTTGTTTTATAGCAACAAAACAACAGCACAACTGAATAATGCAGCCACAACGACTAAAGAGCAGGATTATACAATAATATGAGGGTTTTATAATATGCTCCATCGAACTAAAGTACAGCGATTTATATTCAATAGAACGAACTTATTAATTTGTATGAACTCATTTACCTATAGCAGATACATAAGTAAATGATTTCGTAATTCTAAATTTTAGATATTTATTGTTCCAATATATCAATTTTTCTTAGACTTTTTTCTTTATTACTAGAAGGTCAACTAAGTTACTGTTTTAGAAAAGAAACAGTTGTAGGAATTGTTGTAAATCAATGAAAATAATTGGAATTTATAGTGTGATATTATACATGATGAATGAAGTTCAAGTCGGCAGAGCTTGAATGAAGTTCAAAAAGCAACAAGTCGGCGGATTATACACGCTGAAGTGAGACAGAGATGGGAAACTGGACTAGACGTTTTGGATTAAGAAGCAAGGAAATAACGCAGCAGCATATTATATTATATTACCTCCACAATGCAATTATATCATATTATCCCGTATATGATACCCCACCTTGCAATATTTTATAATATGCAGAATCCAATTTTTTCAAAGAGGATTTATATGTATCTCGTACAATGCTACATTACAGAACAAATAGAACGGCAAAGGTTATGCTCACATTATCCCCCGAGACATCCCAGATGAATTGAAGTCTATAATGTAATAACTTGATAATGCCTTTAACAACAACAAAAGGGCAAGGAGATGAACCAGTACACAGGGAATATGAATCAGAGAGGAAGAAATGATGATTGCCGATGAACGGCCAGCCGAGAAACAAGTAGCTACAGCAAAGTGCAAACTAATCTTAATACACACAAGGCTTTGGTTGTTGTTGTTGAAACAAACAGCAGTCGATGAGTTGGCTATTCAATCGAAACAATTATCTCCGCTTGAAAGATCCCACGGTGAGGCAAAACATATTAGCCATGTATATACATAAGGAATGCCCTCATCTACTGTATATTACTTACATTTATTGACTCTCAACAATTATGACTCCCTTGTATTGTAGATAATACTTTTGAGAAAAAAAATCAACTAATATAACAGCCACAAGAAGAATGTTTACACAAGTGGAAAAAATTACTAGCAACTCCCAGTCATGTAAAAACTTTTGAGATGAATCTCTCACAAGTTATTAGAAAAAACATATGCATCGTATGTTTGACAGTCGTTTTAACTCTGAAATCTATACCACCGCGATTAAAAAATGCAACTGAATTAAATAACCATATGTATTCCTATTCTAATAAATTTGATTCTCAGAATTAAAAAATCTGAATCTTTCGCAGTGATAAATCTGAACCTGTTCATTATTAAGTCTGAACCTCTGAATTAATAAATCTCAACCACTGCATTAATAAATCCCAACCACAACATTAATAAATATACAACCTTCAATGATCAATACAACTACAGCATCAATCTATAACGTCAATCTACTCCAAGTTTCTAATTATAATTGAATGAAGAAACTGATCTACTCAGTAGCCTATCAACCGTTTTAATCATAGTTTTATCATCATGTCCATCGTCAGCGCTACTATATAACATTTCATCTATTGTATATATTTACATTTAGATTGACCACATCTCTCCTACTGTGGGATGTTCACTTAAATATAATGAAATGTGTGCACAGCAGCAGCCGTAAGTTTTTAGCCATCATGTAATGTCTAAATTGAGACTAAAACACCAAGCCATGTTTAGACTTGTTTGCAATTTTCCATCAATCTTCTTCTCTCCATACAAAACGAGCCTGCCAAATGGTCATGTTCGGCACAGCAAGACTAGGACAACTAAGCCTATAAACCATGGTTGCTATGTAGGTATTTTTACATAGTAAATAGGAACAGCAAAAAAAGATACAAATATAATGGACGACGAATTTAAATTAGCTGTAAGGTGTAACGCCACCGTACGACGACATGAAAATTCCATTTAAATACAGATACTCTCATTTAAATACTACTTAAGTATCTCGAAATAGGAAACGTGCACATACACATATGTAGTAATAAACATGGGGATAACCAATCCTAGCCTACATCACCGTTTCGGCAATTTTTTATGTAAATATGGGCTATAAACAACAATACTACCTATATGGTTTACCATACACACAAATATACATTTTAAATATTTTACAGTATCTATAAGCATGATATTTTTATATATTAATGCTAACATAAAATTTAAAGTACATCTTAATATTTTTATCTATTTTTAGTGTGTGTACACGATCTTCTATATAATAAAAGTACATGCACTCCTGTGGATTACATGGACATGACGGACAACACACTTGTGTGGAAAGTATCAGGCTAGTAAAACGAAAATAATAATAACAACAGCAATATATAACAAACTCACAATAACAAAGCTGGTGGTAAAACGTGTGTAACTTTGTATAGTGTTCAATATTACTGGATGATAAAGGAGGTAGTCACATCCTGATAATTTCCTACAAAAAAAAACTTGCAACTATGAAGTCAGAAGATACTTATAGCATACAGGAGAACGAACGAGAGAGAGAGAGAGAAAACAGCAAGAGAAGCATTATTTTTCACTCATTACAGTTGCCTATTTATGGTCGGATCAGAAAAGCCTGACAGGGATGCCCAAGGATGTGAACATGGATCTCAATAGGAATTAACAGAACGGTTTATCCCTTCTTCTTCGTCCTCATACACTTCTATATACATAAGTATCATGTGCATATGTAACATTATACCATAGACTGTTTCTTACAAACATTGATGTACAAGGAATTACTCTCCAAAAACTAGGTTTTCATGTTCCTCCGTCCTCGTCGTCGTCGTGTCTCATATGTGCCAACAATGCAGAATTATAACTTTTGTTCATGGAAAGCTAAATATATGTGTGAGCAGGACAAATATATCGGATGATAAAGAACTCATCCAGAGCCTTTGGCTGTTATACCAAAAAACACATGAAATTCTGCACGACATGTGTATGGTGCTTCACAACATAGTTTTAGTAAATCTACACTTCATACAAGCCTTCCGTCTCACTTGGCTTCCTATCGATTGTCTTTTCTGTCCGCTTTCCAACACCTTGGAGGGTCTCATTTTATAGCTTATTTAAATGAGAGCTGAAACCGAGTGTCTTGAAATCGGCACTTTTACTACTGTAGTATCTGCTGCTTCCTCAATACCACCTGTGACAAGGATTAAAATGCGAGCAGAGGATAACAATGTGGGACCAAAATATGTCTTTATTTTCCTATTTACAAAAAGACATGTTCACAGTGAAAACACATTCATCCTTAGATGATAGAAACATTAAGAAACTGACACATTTCACCTTTTCCAAAGCCATGCAATGATACGACCAAAGGGTTTCACAATAGATACAAAGACACAGGCTGCAAAAGGTAAGGAAAACAACATAACTCCTGCTTTGTCATCTTCATATATATGCAAATACAGTAAGCTCAGTCAAACACACAAACTACTTCAGATCAGTAGTAGTTGAACTTGCGGCGGCACAATCTTCTGTGTACGTTATGACGATCCATTTGGTCAGAATGACCAGAGAAATTGTATTTTCATAAATAGTGTCTAGCGTGCCCATTTAGGTTAAGTTAGTTTACCTGCTAGTGCTGTCGTATACCATCTGCCTCCAGCGTGTCAGTGTCATCAGCATACAGCATACACAGTTAGTATGACCAGACTAGCTCTATAATTTAAGTTAATATGCCCGACATATATGTGTAACCTAGGTAAGTTACTATGACCATCCTAATTGTAACTAGCCCACAAGTAGTTTGCCAGCCTCCAACCATTGAGCCATTTCAAGCTCAGAAAATCACAAAAGTGTCGACGACGAGTGCTTAGCAGCCTTTACAAATTACTACCGGCGAAGTGATTTCAACTGGAAGGAAGAAGCAATATGTGTATATTTGAGGGAGTTCAAGCTGTCTCAAAGGACGTTCCCATAAGTAGACTCTTTGTACGGAAGTCATTGGGATGGATGCAACAATGTGTGTAAGTATTTATCAGACCATTTGTAGCTGGAAATGAGCAATATGATGGAGCCCACTAGTTAGCACGTCGACACAAAAGTCATCATCACATATCTAATAGGGCTGAAGGACCGTGTGGCTGAGGGAAAATATCACTCATTTTAAACAAGGAGCAGATGTGTGCGGATGGCGAACTTCGTTTCCAAAACAGTTGCTTACCTATGAATATAAAAACGACAGTCATATAGTAAATACACATTATATACACATACATATATTTGAAATACAAACATAATACGCATAACATATATACTAGCAAGCGTGCAAGGGGTGATTTGTAAGAAATTTCTCGGTGGTTAAGGTTAAGTTGCACTTAAATAAATCCATATTCCAGCAGTCTTGGTGGTTATCAAGGTCTACCACTCTTCTGTATGCCATGTTTTGTTTGTGAAAACGGGATTGGAAAGAGATAATATGTGCTGCATAGCAGTGCAGGCATATGAAAGGCAGAGCGACATAAGCAAAGAGTATGAAAACCCACTAAACTAGCCACTATTGTCAAGGAACAATTCACGTTAACAAACCATATAACTAACTCATGCCTCCTTATTACATTTCTATTTGCCTGTCGACTTTTGTCAAGCCATTCCGATTCATATCTTGTATAACAGTCAACCGTCCCCTACATGAGAGATGCAGTTTCAATTTTCCAAATGTGCAGGTACGCAAAGCTGTGTACACAAAACTTATTACACATGATGAAGATACATATTGTGTAAATGCAATGCATGTATACAAAGACATGATACAGTGTGTAGAACGACTTCACCAAAAAGTAACCTCATAACAAGCCAGCAAATATATACAGAAAATAATCATTCGTATATTATCTTGATGCATAGAGTATATGCAACAGACGTAATGCAAACAATTCAACTTACATTCCATATCATCCACTATAATACAAACATGAAAAAAACAGGACCTCTTGGAAAAAGTAACCCGCTCACCGCATTATCGAATACCACAACATAGAGTGTAGCAGACACACGAGTCCGCTTTTAATCAAAGGGGATTCACTCGCTACCACCAGAACGCATGTAGTGACAATATTCAAGAGATAAAGGAAGACGTCATAAAAATCAAGCTAAATTAAAATATCTTTCGTATACACACTTATTTATACGTGTATATGCGAATATTTTCACAATCTCAAACAACAACCAGCACTGCAGAAGAGGTCGTCTGTATGGAAATGAGAAGAATATGCTAAATTCCTGGTGTCATGTCAATCCCGAATAAAATGTCAAGCATACATAGCTCCTAAATCCTCTAATTTCCCCGTAAAACTTGATCCACTCATAACAAATAGACTTTTTCCTGATTAGCCCATTACTCTTGAAACCTAGTATGTATCTACAGTAACATTGAGTCACATAATTTCCTGCGTCAACAGTAAGACGGTAAGACCTCTCTGTGTTGTTTAGAGTCTGCAATGTTTTTAAATATTCCACCTCCATAAAACAAGATTGACTTTTTATTCGCGGCGAAAAATTGTATACAGAGAGAAAAACAACAGCCAAGTCACTCATCCACTACCATTTATCAGATAAAGTCAACTTGTTTCAATCAAGTCCAGTGAATAGAATCGTTGAAGCCATGGAATAACAATAAGTTAAATGAAGACAGTGGAAAAGAGGAGCTCTCAACTGCCGCCAACTCACATGAGTGCGAGAGCGGCTCCTTTCATTCCGCAAGAAGTTAAGTGATAATTAAAAACTAATAAAAACTTTTAGTGTAGCCACTGGAGATAGAACCTATACTGTAATACATATAACCATATACAACATAAGCTCACGCTTTATTTCCACTTTTTGATAATGCACCGAAATGAAATGCCAAAAAACGGGAAATATTTAACGAATTTATGGAGATGGATTTTGACTGTGCAGAGTAATTTACAATTTACGGAAGCAAGTGTAAAGAATTGAGTAAACATTATTAAAAAGGAGGTTTGGAGAGATAAAAAGTTAAAAGGTGAAGAGCGTCAAAGCATGACCAGAGGATTGGATTGAATTTTAATTCCTTTTCTAAAGCCCGCGCCGTCCATATAAATATTATACCCCCACAATATAAATCCTACATTCTCACACACAACAATAACAAACTTGAAGATAGTGAGTGCACAATGTAGTAACAGCAAATAACAACATAAGACTCCTGAGAAATTGAAATTAACCAAAATTACAACTTAATTGATACACTTGAATTATACAGCAATAAAGTTTTGGAAAGTCCAGGAAACAAAAAACCCTCACACATGTGTTGTATAAGTATAGCATTGTTGTAACGAGATGGACAAAACCACAATTTTTTCCAGTCTCTTACCAATCCACATGGCCATAAAAGACTTTTAAAAGCCTCATTACGAGTTTTGGTGGAGAGACATAAATGTAAATTTTTCCAGGAGGGAGGTGTACTTACATAATAACGTTGCAAGCTTAGACCGTTAAACATGGAACCTGAAGAACATATCTTTTAAAATCATATGCTTAAATATAGAGAAACTTAAAATCAAATGGTGAAACATAAAAAAACCTTACAAGCATATGCTAAAACCTATATGGACCTAATAAAAAACACTACAATTACAAGAATACTAAATTGTCATCGAGAAGTTGTAAGGGGGCTTCTTATTGCCAATTGACCGCATGATTTAGGAAGCTCCAATCAGTTTATTCAAATGAGACACTGACTTCTAAATCTCCTAACCTTGCCACCATCTTAAGCACTATACTGCAATGACATCAGCATACACGATGGAAGCTATACAACCACATTCAACAGCAGAACCTGAACTGGGACCACATAACGTAAAACAATTCAGTTGCATTCTACCAACATTAGTCTTAATGAACAGACCCAACAAGTTAAAAAGCGACCTGACGATAAAGCTTTGAATAATTTTATATCCCCTGCTCCTACAGAGAAACATCCCTCCTTATTATATAGATGATAGTAGTTTTTTTAGGGAGCTTCGCGCTCAAACTGAAGATAACCTCTGAGTCTTCAGATAGTCACAAGATATTGTATTATATTATTTCTATGTATACAACAATTCGTCTTTATTTTGTCTCGTCCTCCTTCGTCTTCTTGTTCCTCTGTTCCCATTTATTTTCCAGCCGTAAATACTCTCTAATGGTGGCGGAGTAGTAAAATAATCTTCAATTCAGATTCAGAGCACATAATGATATTATAAAGATCTGGACAAGTGATAATCCGCAACTTCTGAAACCACTCTCTCAGTATTTTCTCTCACAAGAAGCGTACAAGCGTGGATTAACAATAGATTTGATTTTTTTAATGTGAGCTCTATAAAAAATCCTTGCTTCCTTCCTCCAATGCTCTGCTCTAACTTCCATTTCTTTAGTTTCTTCTCACATATATAATTATTACAATTTACAAACACATACTCTTCAATTTGGTTAGAAATCACAACCAACAGCGAAAATTTCGTATACCTAGACATGAACTTTATAAGTCAATATTCTAATTTCTAGTTCACTGTTAATCAGTTCATACACAAGAATAGGTTGCGGTTGTTAATAAAAATGCAAAACTTCAATAATCATAACTGTTGGGAATCATTCCTTCTAACTGTTCTACTTGTGTTCAAATGCTTCTGAAGATTAGAGGTTCTGCGTCTAGGGATGGAAACTTGTTTTAAAAAAATCAGTAGCAACAACGTTGTTGGCTACTATATTTACATGGTGAATATAATAGCAACATGTATCTTAAGTATATATAATGCTTAGTCCTTAGCTAAGCTTCCCACGTTACGTTGTAGCTACGTGTATGTATCTAAAATGCTACACTGCAGCATTGCATACAGTATGAAATTGTAACATACAAGTTCAATGAGTATGCGTCCGTAATCAGTTTGTACGACTGTGGAACTGTGAGTACAAAAAAGTTTTCAAAAGGTCTACTCTGCACAAGAAAACTTTAATTGATACCCACACAACTTTTAACGTGTAGTGTATAGATAAGTAATATACGGACTTTCACGTACGCACGCAAGGAAACATGCAACCAGCATTTATACTTACATAGCAACAAAACAGTAATACATAATAACAATAATAATAGTAGAAAATTATTAAATTTACCGCTTCCACAACCTGCATAAATTCATAATAAGCAGCTCGTTTTTACTCTAAATTCATAATTATCATTGTAATGTGCGCCGTTTAATAGTAGATTATTTCAAGTCGCTGGCATTTATCATATATAGTCATTGTGGTTACTAGTTACGTGTATGGATGAGATACTGTCGATAGAGACTGTCTGGGACGACTGCTACTGTACTTATATATCTAGTGTTGTTGGTTTCACATTTTTCAAACACAGCAGGCAGTCGTTTCACTTATTCTTCACCTTGTACTTGGATTCATACAAGTAGAGACATTTAAATGAAATAATGAAGACATGTAGATTTGCAGGTTGCATTATTATTGCATTTCGTCGACACTCTTGTTGTTTATTGTAAAAATTCTAAAGAGCTTTATTACCCTCGAATATTATATAGCATATTTATGATTCTGCAACTTTGAATTTACAATTTGGTCGTACGTTAGCCACACTTTTGAACATGAAATTTATAATGTGACACTCTTTAACATGAAATCTTTAAATAATCTCATGCTCTCCTACTGCATATGAATTACAAACTCGTATGTATTGGTCACTTGTTAACCTCTGAGAAAAGTCGTCTCCTAAGAAATAAACTGCTAACCTAAACTTGTTAAAAATGTAAAGTCGTCTAAGAACACACTTGTTAAATTTTCGAACATAACCCATAAGTTCTTAATTTTTACAATGTCTCCATTCGTACGAAACGAAGCAACTGACACACATTGAAGTCACTACATACAGATAGTGCATATAGTAAATGCCATTCAAGCGTGTAGCCAAGCTCCCACAGTTAACCCAGCGCATAAATAACAATCAAGTTTCTAAAAATTCCGCATAGGAAACTCTTTATTATGACACTAAAAGTCATTTGAGTTGCATGCTAAATACAAAACAACAACTGCAGTGGCAAAAACCTCAAGAAAACCTTCAGTAAGTTTCTAAAACAGTTGAAAATTACAAATGCAACTCTTGGCTTCTGCGGGTACAACATCTGAATGTTGTGTATGCTTACAGCAGAAAGTTTTAGGACTTGACATGATTATTATGTTACTTTTATTTCCGCTGCTAAAGGATATTCAGTTGGTAATTAGTAGCAACATTGCTGCTGTGGAGAAAGAAACTACGACGGGAATAGAGATAACTGAATATAATGAAAGATAAACTAAAATAAGGATTCCAGGTTAAATACTTAAAGTTTATTAAGCAGCAAAGAGGTTATGCATATCCATTTGACAGCATTACAAGGTTAAATAGGTATCTACATTTTACACATCAGCCTCAATAACATATTGGAACCTTTCCTGCAATTTATTTACTAATAATATATTGCATTATTAATAAAGCTAACGGTGAAGTTTTTCTCGCGCTGTGCTAGATTACTTATTAACCATAGCACTTCATCATGAAAATATTTGTTTTTAATAAATATAAATAATAATTCAGACAGCAGAGCAAACCTCATATGCAGTTTTATGCAGATTTCATGAGTTTACAAATTTAAATTTTCTTGCACCATATGTAAATTGTGGAATTACGAACACTCAAGTATTGTTGGAGCCAAAAATTGAGAAATTGAAGATAAATTATAAGGTTAAATGATATCTCCCCGCTAATAATATTTTGGAAACCAGCCCAAAAAACTATATATGAATCAAATTAAAATTCAAGAGAATAGGAAGACCAAGGAGAAAGAGAAAAATGTTATTTGCCCAGGCATAAATATCAATGAAAAGTGGACGACACATGGATATTATATAGGATTTG
The DNA here is from genome assembly GCA_034696945.1 of Lipothrix lubbocki. Classification (NCBI taxonomy): domain Eukaryota; kingdom Metazoa; phylum Arthropoda; class Collembola; order Symphypleona; family Sminthuridae; genus Lipothrix; species Lipothrix lubbocki. The sequence goes on from JAQGAK010000098.1 coordinate 87,710, forward strand.
ACTCAATCAATGCATACAAATGTGTATTAATAAGGAGTCGGCACTCTCCTCACCGTCATCATTACACTATCAGCATCACAAGGAACGAGAGAGAGAGACGCGAGGATGAAGGAAAAGTGGATAAACAAACTACAAATGAGTGGCTGCAGGGCAATCAAATGACCATACTGTGCTCATGTCCTCCCATCACATACATTCATGTACATATGTAACACATAGGGACAACGTTAATAAGACTTTGTTCACAAGTGCAAAAGAGAATAATATTTATCTTCCGTCCAATAAGACATAAACGAGTATCTAAATACCTCAACAATACACTACTCTACGGATACACACGCAAGTTAAAACTATGGACACTAGTAATGAATAAATGTAAACACGTATAGATAGTAGATACCTGCAACACATATTCACTCTTCATTATACTTACACCAGTAATGCACTGTAGAAAATGTTCCCAATGCTAAAAAAAAGGTGTGTATATCGTCCCTGTGGTGCATACAAAAAATTGTGCTTAGCCCAGGAATTAATATACTTACTCCTTCTCACTGCTATAATATGATTCTACTTTATCTGTAAACTGCAAAATAAACTGCAAACAAACAAATATGTGATGAATACAGATAGATAGAAAATTTGTTTTTGTAATTTATGAGTTATACACACACTGCAGCAGCACATGAGCGTCGGGGAAGTACATGAATAAGAACATATATTGCTTTGTATATGTACTATCTACACTTACAAACTAAATTTCCATATTATTCTTTATATTACAGTGTAAACTGCTGTTGTTGGTGCTGTTATTACAATGAAAGTGGACTCGTTCCTATTCCATCCACCACGCTGAATCAACCTTTTAACTAGGTAATACATACACACACATATAGCTCCAACATATTTACACCTGGCTCACTATACTTCTTATCTTTTGCAGTAACCTGCACATACACATTACACATGTGAATGAAGCTCTTACGTGACAATGATCTTTATACATTCAAGAAAAAATGTACATATATGCGTATTTATGCTCAATAATCATAGTAAAAGCGTGCGAGTATCACGGAATACAACAACAACAGGAGCGGGAGAGAGTAGTAAAACTTACTTGTTGTTACAATCTTTTATTTATCACACACAGTTTAACTTCCCTTGTCTTTTACGTATGTTTTCCTATGCTCTTGCTGTGTCTTGTGTGCATATTTTCTTATTATTGCAGAAATAATCAACTTGGTAAATGTTCAACATGTAAAGGAAGTTAAAAGGAAGTTGGGTTACAGGAGCCAAGGAAAATTGCTCAAAATTAAATTCTGTGAGCCTGTAATTTTTTTTGATTTTCGTATCTATGGTTGTAGAGTAATAAAAAATCAAGAAAGAATTTTGCACCTAAGTGATAAATTAGAATCAGAGTTAATTTTTACCCCGTGCGTATGATTCCGAAAGTATGTTCTACATGTTCATATGCAGTGGCTTAAAATATATTCCCTCTCGTATGGTTATTTTTTTTTGCTTATTTTAAAACATAAAATGCAGCAGCAGCAACATGAAAATACAGATCTCATTATATTAGATGATCTCGGGTTGGCTTATGTTACTAAAAGACAGAGTTTAGTTTAGCTATTTCACAGTGTGTAGTAAAAAGTCTTGGAAGGTAACGAAGTCTGTTCTGCTGTTTCATAGTGTTATGAAAATACCCTAGGCTGCTTTACCTTATTAGCTGTGATTTTTTTTCCGAGAAGTAAAGCCGTCTGTCGGTCCGTCTGTATGCATTGCATACGCCACTCCCTGCTTAAATTTAATTTAAAACAAACGGAAGAAAATGAGCAACAGAATTAGTAAGGCGTTTTTTTAACAAGTACGGCCATACGGTAACTGTTGTTAGATGAAAAAGTAACGTCTTATGCAAATATCCTTATACTGTGTGTATGTACAAAACCTTCGTGGTGGAAACATATGAATTCATGTTTACTGCATACACATGTATCTATATTTTGCGTACACACGAATAAGACAGTTGGTGTGTTTGGTGTGTACTTTATGACAGCAAAACTTAACTATGTTTATTTCCATCGTACGACTATCTCTCGACAAACAGTCGACAGCCCACAATTCCCAAATTAGGCGAGCTTTACTGTATAGAAAATAAATCCTTGTTGCTGTTGTAAAAAGATAAAATAGTTTAAATATAATAAAAAATTACCACCACGGTATATAATATGGCCGATAGAGCATATCAGGCCACGATATAATATTTCATTATTTCAATTCAAAGTATACAACAGATGCTTATCTCAAATTGCATCTTCTATGTTGGATCGGTCCATAAAGAGAAACACTGCATATAAAACCAAGCAAGCAAAGCAGGATGCTTGCACTTCAATAAATACGAATATTACTTTAAGGGCGGTTAAATACAGTTAATAAATATAATAAATATTATTTATTAAGAAAGTAAATATATAGCTAATAAATATTACTGATTCTGAAAGTAAATAATAGTTAATAAATAAAAACAAATTACTTGCAGAAACTCACTGTAATAAAGGGATACATACATTGCGATTTTTTTGGTGAACTACTAATTTTGCTTTGACAGAGGTATGGTCATGCATTTACATAATATGGATTATGGATTTTGGCTGAAGAAAGATGAAAAATTAATATTTGGAACACCATATTAGAATAAAATTGCAACATAAAGGTAATATTCCTCTATGCTTTACTTTGAATTAAGTGACCAAACTTTTAATTCCCAACTGTTTTTCTGCTCGTTGTTCAATTCGCTGGTATTATTGAATACACAATAACGCATTGCAGTTCACATACAATGCAACACATCCTTGCACACGCTATATGCATGAACATGTACAATGGCAATGGTAAGAACGAACCTGTAACTATAACTTACGCAACATTTTATTTAAATTAAACTCCGGCCAGAAATAATAAATGGCCATTAAATTCATCATTACATAAGAATAATGGAAATGAAAAAAGCGGACAATTAGTTTATCCTTCAGCGTACGACGGGCCATATGCATATTTTCCCATTGTTACATTACATACACGCGGACGAAATCTATTTCATGCTAAATACCTATTCAATACCTGTACATCCAACTTGACAATATAACATACCCATGTTCTTTATTAGAAATAAGCCTATATACTTTTATGTAGTAATCCTAGACCAAAAACAGTAATTTATAGAAAATTAATTCGAACAAAGCCATTAGTACAATAATTTAGTTGAAGTTACCTACTACTATGCATATAAACTAATACTATTGAAGGCTTATATTCAAAATCTTTCAAGCACAAAAGCTTTTGAATGGGTGCGCGTTATTATTAATGCTAATACATTACTTAATATAAATGATTAAAATGTACAAATTACTGACCAAATTCTGGTTTTCATTCCGCTATTATTTACTTTAGGGACACCGGCCAAAGCCTGATGTTATATTGTCTTAAATTTAATTTCCTTCTCATGACATGATTATTTGCAGTGAAAGGGAAATGAAGTCATAAAAATCAACATGAATTTCCCCTTCAAAACAAACCTGATGGCAGCATAAAGGTTGGAGTAGTAATAAGTGTAGTCATAAAATACAGATCATATTTTTGCCAAGAGCTCAACTTATCATATGTTAGTTCAACTCCAAATCTCTGCTAAAAATCTTTATTAGAATCCGATGTGATTGTGTAATGTACACCTCTTTATGATTGGCAAAGTAAAGCAAAAGCACCACCAACTTTTATCAATTTTGGCAATATTTTCTAACGTATTTCATCATTTCATTAGCAATTTCTTTTGGTTTTCATTGTCTCCCTTTGCTTAGATACCACAATAGTACATAATATATGCTTACACTAGTAGCACAATTTCTTCAAAGAATTTTTTATCCTTTCATCTGTGTGTGTGTGTATCTACAATATGGGTTTTAACCCACTGACAGGTTAAAATTAGTGTGTGGAGGAAAAGTTTGTGCATGTCGGATCTTTAATGCATGTAATCCTTTATTATTCCAATATATAATAATGTCTACGACTGGGACGATGAAAAAGAGAAGGTCTCAAGTATAAAAATGTCTATTGTGACTATTCTCAAAAGTTTTTTTTCGTTATGTGAGAATCCATTGGGAATTGTGCAGACTGAATGACGGGGTGTGTTCTGCGGTCACCAAACAGACCATCGTCCTAAATCATGATGAAAAGGGAAGTTGAGCACAAAAGTGACCGAATAGTTCGCTTGCCACCTTGCCAAAGGCTGTCGAACACATTACAAATTTGGTACTAGCATTATTTTCTATTAGTTTTCTAAAGTATGTCTGCAAATGCCCCTCATGTATGTACTATACATATCTATAATACAACTCCTGCTATTATAGATAAGTGTACTATAAGACAGCACGTCTCCGAAATTACAAGTCTTCGAGAATTCAACTAGTGATAGTGAGAATGCATACCTACATAAAGCATAAGGTACAGTGAGCACTTGTTGTCAGCAGCGCAGAAAGGTAAGACCTCCAATAATAGTAATTTCAAGAACTCTTGGAGCCACAGATATGTAGATGGAATATAGTTACACACTACACAAAAGCAAGACTGAATTTATATTTGCGCTCACTAAGCGGTTGATTGAAGGGGCTGGATTGATTGTGATTCATTTGGGAAAAATTACCCACCGAATGACTCGACAGAATAGGAGGACGCACACTTGTGGCCATATCATGATATCTCTCGGGCACTTCAACTCTCCTCGATCATAGAGCACCGCCGATGATGCGATGAGTGCTCTACTGCTCAGGAGACTCTCCATAGCACACCGACAATATGTTCTACTAACACTGTGAACTAATGTTCATCTCAACACTAATGTTTATCTCTCTGAGACTTTCATTGCTTTACATAAAGCTTTCTTAACTTAACGCCGTACATCTTTCGTATCTCCACACTGAAGTTGATCTCTCAACATATTATAAAGCATACGACTACGTTATCACAACACCCAGATTCACCCTCATAGTCGGTCGCTAATGTCAATAAAGTGCATATCGAGCTTTCCATAAGAAAAGTAAATGAAGCAGAAGATTTTAAAAGGTATAAGACCAGTTTCTAGCTTACTTACTCCAATTTTTCAACATCATAATCGTCCTGACGAAATCGTTTCTACGAATAAATTCCAAGTCTCGGAAAAAATTGAGTTTCCTAACTACAAGAAACTGTGTGCTACACTCATCATCATAGATATAAGGCAATGATTTTGTCCTAGCAGTTCTACCTTCTACGGCATGTGCATGTTTCCTCAATGGTTAAAAGCATTCTTGAAAATTATATTAATGAATACTTTGAGAAAATGTCGGTCAAGAAAAATAATGCCTTGATGTGTCGTACTTTGTAGATGATTTTTTCATTCCCATTACACTACAATACACAATGTAGTATGAGTTCTTGAAATCTCTTCAGCAACTCATCACGATGACATTAATAATTGGACGCAAAAGGCTACCACCAATTATCACGACAAGGAATATAATAATGCAACAAGTGGGAGGTAGCAGCAGTCTTTTATTCTAATAAGTATCAACGTAGAGGGTAGAAGCCACAGTAGAGAATTATGGTAGCAACGACAGTAGGAGCAGCTCAAATATAGAGCATATTTCATTTTTTTTTCATTTGGAAGCCAAATTTAATTAAGTCATAGATATTCTTATGTACGAACTACATGACTATAATACAATAATGACAAGAGCAACAACGAGCTGAAATACTTTAAGGTAAAATGTCCATAATCTGTTCTCTATGTTAATTTGAAAGCAATACAATCTTATTAAAAAGAAGGAGGTGTGAGCCAAATCCTCATTATCACTATACCAAATGCAATTTGTCATGAACAAAAGTAAGCAAAAACTATTTGGAACTTGTCATAAAAAGGAAATCTGACAGACACCAGACTTGCCTCCTTGTTATTCCTATCAATCTACCACGGACGGATTAATCAGCGGCAAAAAATGCACTTATTACTTAAGGAATTTATTAATGCTGCGATAATTTCTTATGGAAATTATCAATGTATTACTATTTGAAGGAATATATCAATGCTAAAGGAAATTAACATCATAGTGCTGTGCAACAACGCCAAAGAAATCATCAGAAGAACAAAAAACCATTTATTCACACACATGACAAAAAATTGGTTAGGAAAATTCTTATTAAAAAACCTATTACTCGTCAAGACTGAATATGAAGGCATCAAGAGACAGCTGTACTATACAGATATATAAAGGAAAAATTCCCTTTAAGAATATACTACTTATAAGTTATAAGAGGGAGAATTTACATAAGATTGAACTTACAAGAGAGGATAAATACATAAGCTACGTAATTACAGATTAAATGGAATCGTAAATATTGGAGACTTGAAGGAGTAAGTAGTTCAATTAAAATGACAAGACCTCTCCGCACACTTATACATTCAAATCCAACAAATGAAGAGGGTAAGTCTAAATGGACGGATAAATTACATGTTCAGCTTCAAGGAGCAATTTCAAAGCTTGTCAATATATTAATTTACCTTTTAAAACTTCCAACGAGCATTACCATATCATTCAAGTATCTATATATGTATGCACATAAAGTAAACCTTAATGTACTTTACTCAAACCTTGTAAAGGACTTGTATGTGTGTGCACGGTACCATTTAAATAAATTGCATCATTCAATCACAGAAGAGTAAAAGGATGGAAATCATAGGACAGATGCACTCATACAGGCCTCCTACACCTGAATATCTTGTCATGCAAGAAGTACACACAAGACAACAGAGGATATTGCGGATCCTTCAAATACAACAATAATACTGTACATAGGTAATAAGTAAGTTATACAAGTGCTGAACATGTGTTTTGCCCGGTCTTCCACACTCTAAACTCACAATGGCTTACAATCATTTGCATGTGTCAAGCTTTTATATAATTTCCTTTTACATATGTGTAAATGGGTAACGCAAGGAATTGCAAGGTTAATTCCATAGCACGCAAAAACGTTTATGGGGACAAGTACCTTTATTACACCGCAGGAGAATAAGAAGACGTCTTGTTGTCTCGATAATTTTTTGGAGTTATTGAGTGGCGACTGTCAAACTTAAAGAGAAAAGGAATGAGTTCTAAATGAACTAAATGACCAGATAATGTAATAAGGACCTTGTGTTAATACATCATATGTATATTTATAGCTCACATACTCGGGCTGTAATCAAGAGGAGAGAGAAACTCACTAGACTCTAGAACGAAGCAGCGTCTCTTCGTAATCGCTTCAATTTTATTCTTAACTCCTGGGTTATAAGCATATTTCATATGTACTTATATATATGCTACATGCTATAGTCTTCCATGCTCCATATTGCTCATTGAAAACACATGGCAATACCAGAAATAAATATAAGTATAGAGCCATTATTTACGTTACTAAGTCGATTTGTATTATGGTAGAGCACTCACGCATTTCAACCACTTCACATTGATTCACTCTGCATTGCTATATACAAGCATTAGTGAATTTAACCGTGGACTTTCATCCTTAATGCCTATTTTACTACATGCATAGCAAAGGAGTATAATAAATGCAAGTACTTATCCACTGTGTTACAGGCGACGAACATGCGAACCTGAATTAGTCAGGGCTGTATGCGTTTATTGATGAAATTAGATTAGGAAATTCATTTCATTTCAATGTGATTTCATCACTCTCGTTATTCACCGATTCTTTTCGTTTGAGTTGTAGTTGACTGTATACGCTACTCATACATGACCATTGCATGTACAGCTATTTTCGTTGAATATAAGCAGAAGTATAAAGTATTACCTAATATGATCGTGCATCTAGTAGCAGTAGATACACACTTGAGTTTTTAGCTAGTACAGCCACACCGTTGTCTAACAATGCACAAATACTGCAGTAAGTGACCATAGGAAAGAAAGAATATAGAGTGAAAAACCAGAAATCACACAATGCCAGTTTATATACCATAGACGCGTGCTCTGCATTGATAACAACTCTCAATCTCATCAGCATTCATGAACCATTTTAAAACCTTGCTTTGATTTTACTTATTTGGACTTAACAAGTCTCCTGTCCACTCGAAAACCTCTGTCCCTCCACGACTTAATATTCACAATCCTCATCATGACTCAGTCAGTCAGTTAATAAGTAATGGACTAAGGCTAATTACACCCTGTTACATATATTTACTTTACAATGAACTTGGCTCCTCGAAATTGCATTAACTCAGTTCAGTAAGTAGTAAATGAAAGATATATGCTGTCATTCTAATAATTTGACCAGGGACAAATCTATCGCCTATAATTGGCACGGTTAGTGTGGCGTTTGAATTATTGAGAACTAAAATAGCCCTACCTGTTGCCCCGTCTGAGTTCATATAGAATCAAGTAATATATTGAAGCATGAAAATCATCCGTGCTATGAAACTTAATAATGTGTGCCAAGTGCAAACTATAATTCACTTATTGCCCCACACCGTCATCGTGCCTTACGCACCACACACAATAGTCAATAGTCAGCACAGTACATATCTGAAGGTATAAATTGTAAATAAACATGACTACTTAAGATGAAATTTACGACCGACAGCCTATACGTACAAGACGTTATTACCCATTTGGTGGTATATATGAACTATGCCTTCGGCGAGGAAGAACCTTAAAACTCATTTCTTTCTGGTATTGTACACGCATATTAAAGAGTACTGTATGAATTAAAGAACGGATATATACATATGTCATAAATAATATTGTGTGCACCAATATGAAAATTGCATTATTAAAAATCCCAATAATTTACATCGCATTCAACTATCTAGTATTGTTATATCTACAGGGAATGTATCACAGACATACACAGACAATAATAATATTATGCGGTCTTGCAAAGAAATTGTGCTGCATCATTGACCACAAGAGCGAGACATAAGCGTACACTTACATTTACTAATAAAAATGATAATAATAGCTGCTACAGCACACTCTTATAAATACAGCCACTTATTTTGATTTGTTATTATTACCGTTACTACACTTTCTTCGTTTTACCGTCGAATCTATAGTGCAGGGATGCGTGCAAAAGGGAAATATATATGTACCTACAGTATTAAAGATGCGAGAAAATGTTTCATTTCGCTCACAATCTGTCATTCAGTGTGTATGCATTATCGTAGTCGTTCTCGAACTCAGAAGTAGTAATTATATTATACTTACATAGTTCCTTCCAACCAGAAAGTATAACACTCTTATGTTCAGATCCTACTAAAAGTGATACAGGAATCTTTGTCAGCTACCAAGTTTTCATAAATTCAGAAGCTACTGCACGTTCAGTACAAGTATTCTATACTCTCGATCAGTCGTCACTTGTCGATATATGACAACACATCTTTATCACTGAAATCCATATAATATGATGCAAAGTTATAATAACGATTCCGCTACGAGTCTTGCAATGTAAAAAGAGCGAGCAATCTTTAAGTATTATTAGAATTAGGCGTGTGTTAATCTGCTTCTATCTCTTGTGACAATAATAATAATACCATTCTTACTTTTATATTTCCTTCAGGTATTGCATAAAATCTACAATTTTCCTCTGCGTCTCTCTCCCTCTCCTCGTACAACAATGCGTATTACACGTTGGGAGTCAAATGATTACTGCCAAGACAATCATTATTACATCGACGTGTAGGACTACAATATTATTGTAGTAGTAGTATTATATGTGCATTCCACACACGGCGAAAAACTTTTGTCTTTGCACAAATTACCATTTAAACACTTTTATATTCAGCAATAATAATAAGTAAGCATCGCTGTTGGCACAATCGCATATTATATTGTCAGGAACTTAAACCCAGTAATAGCCAGTCCTATTATAAGTAGATGGCTATAGATATAATAAAATAATAAATAATATATAAGATACTCAATTTTACATCTTTGGCACGTACAAAATTTCATTCTAGAATGGTCATATGAGTGTGTATGTTTGAACGACGACGACGACACAACGGCGAAGGCTCATGTATACAGGTGTATAGTATTCCAATCGCAAAGTCATCAACCTACACCGCACGTCCCGGCATTATGTAATCCACCACTACTTTGACAATAATATAGAGTGCCAACGAATGTTTCTAAGAATTAAATTACTCCCATTTTTTCCCCTCCTCAATTTTTTTGTCGCTATACTTATACTTTGACAGCGAAATTTCCTATAATACTCCCATGTCGTGTGCAATTCTAAAAGCATTAATTTAGCTTACTCAGGGCTTAAAACAATGTGTCTCTGTGTGATAAACGGTGGTAGCGAGTGAATGAGAGAGAGAGAGTGAAACACATACGAAATTGCAATCCAAATCTAGTTTTCTTGCTTGACTTACAGTAATACACTTGACACCTTTGCAATAATAATTCCAAAGTGTCAAAGTAAATTAGTAGCCTAAAAGTCAAGTGGAGTATTTAGAATTTAACATGTATCTTTTTAAGCGCATGGAGTATCTATAAGTTGCATATCTATAATGCGTAAGAAGTGTAAGTATATGTAGAAGTGAAGCATTATATAATCTACAATTGTGAGCTTGCTCTACAGGAGTGTACTTGTGTACAGCTACATATAAATATACTTACAGCTAGTAAATGAGGAATGGGAAACAGATGTGGCCAGGATTTTAAAAATGCTTTTCATGTATAAAATGGATTTTTAAAATGTATCACAACAACACTTGCACACAATAATACATAGTTTTATTGCTCTCTCATATGTGAGTGTAGATTTGTAGTCGCTGTCATTATGAGCAAGATTTATATTTTAATTATCTCATTGGATTTGCAAGTGAGAGAGTTACAAATTAAAGATTCATATCAGGCCGGTGAGGTAACTTTTAAGTGCTAAAATATTACAATTGGTAATTTCCTCGATAATCATTTCTTGTATTCTGCTGGAGGTTTGTCTAATATGCACCATATAATACACTACATATAGTATCTCAGCTTTCTGTTTTTTCATCCCATACTTTTAACATATTACTTGCATGTCCCTTGTAAATGACAGTTATTGTATGTATGTTTGTACTTAGTACTACAAGAGTCAGCAGGTCAAAATACCAGAAGATGCATAATGTACATAATGTTCGTTATCCCATATGTATGTGAAGACAAAAAATCGGAAAAGGGCAATATATTCAAAAAGTACTACTACTACTACCGCAGATAGGGGACAACCTGAAACAAGCTCGAGAACAAGTGCAATAACAATATTACCTTATGCCTGCATATACATCATTACATTAATCACTTTAATTTCAAGACACAGATCATGTTACACTTTTCATCCCATCTAAAATATCATAGAATACGTTTTCTCCACTAAACAACTATATGTTTCCTATATTATAACTTTTAACGTCTCCATAAGTATAAGTACAACATGCAGAGAGAGGATGATCCGCATTAAAATGTAAATTTAATTTTAAAATACCATTTTTGAACTATACAAGAACCTTATAAACGCAACAACATCAACAAGGATCGCCTTCATTGATGCAACCACAACTTGTTGAATCTTTATATTTTATTCCAAACGTATTATTACAATTAGCCTCACGATCTCAGACATTACATACTCTCTAACTTCACATCCAACCAACTTTTATCTGACCAAGGATCAGTGTTAAATCAGTTCCTTTACTGGCAAAGAAACTGCTCCATGTCCAACTGTCCGCTCATATTATTCCAGATAATTGGCGACAACCTGAACTGCGAACATGATTAGGTTTTACATACGTTTTGTGCATGCTAGAAAATCCATACAAGAAAAAACAGGGCCTGCTCAAAAATGGGCAAATCTGTCAAACGCACGTCAAATCTTGCTGAATTAATGGGAACAACTACTATGGAATTATACACATCTACTGCTACACCATCATCCCTTTCAACACCATCAGTCTTAGTAGCTGTCTGGAGCATTTTGCATTTAATTTTTCTTAAACAGCTAAAGTAATTGCAGCAGATTAAATGCGTCGTTAAATGCAGTGTGCAAGAAGGGTTTGTTCATTCCAAGTAAAGCTGTTGACAGTTAAGATTTTCAAGAAGTTGCTATGTGCATACAAAGAGCCTCGAAGAAATTACATCCATATGTCGGAAACCCAAAACAAGAGCAAATTTTTAAAATCCTACAAATGATCCCCAACCAAATTAAGGCAGTTTTTTTTATAAAGTCGTCCAATAAGTGAGTGGTTCTTTTCTATAATAAAATTTAATAATAATAAAATCACCGGGATTAAAGGTCAATGAATTCATCCACCTTTGGCAGCAGTTGACCACCACCTACCGCCAACATAATATGTCCGCACAGCTTCTTAGAAAACCAATGCTGATGATGGAAACTACTCAACAAGCTCCTTAATAACAAATAGTTTCAACAATAACAAGTTTCCACCCAATTCCTTTATGACTTTCGAGTCCACATAGTTTCTTTCCATTTTCTCAGCCTCGCAGCGAACATACCAGTCATTGTTATTCTAATCTAATACGACCACCAAACCGTTGACGACGACGATGAATTTTTTTTAAGGAAATGATTATAATTGTACTTCCAATAATACCAATCAATCGAAACAATAAAATTCCTTTCCCTATAGAAATTAAACAACCGTGAACCGCAATGAAATAGGTCTGCACATGTATTTGAATGTAATACCTTATGCGGACTAACGTATGCATGCACAAGTATTAGAAGGAAGGGTCATTTTAAAGAATCAAATGTATAACAAAAAAGAGTTCGCTACTTTCGCATGTGGTTTCCAAAGTTTTTCATACACTGCGTCTTTATCATGTGTACATTTACCAGAGTATTGGCAATCCCACCCTAATTTCCATTACTTAAAAGATCCTGAAAAATCCAATCAAAGCACTGACCTCTCATTATCTGCTTATATAGGAAGACTCTAATTGTTTAAAAAGTTAATACAGAAACCAACGAAATAATATCGGGATAATAGAGGAAGTTATAAGTATACATAGCAAAGCCTTGTATATACTATAGCATTATATGTAGCAATGTTATAAACGCATGTATGTAGAACGACATTACTACCGTATACAATCCTATACAAGGATTTTATAAACCAATGAGGAGAGCTGAATTCCGGTAACAATTACATCCAGAAATTAAACTTGATTAGATACAGGAAAAACCGCAATAATTATACTCTGCAATGTACACGCATAGGTTTCTGCATTGTTAGCACGTATGTATGTGATTCACACACCAAAGACTTGCGAATGTCATGTTCACAAAGAAAGAACCTCTTCTCTTGTTAAGACTATCTATCGGTTCATGTCAATTCTTGAAACTATAAAGCATCTTTACTTGATAGAGAGTTCAATAAGCTGTATGCAATCACCGGGAAGAATCTTGATCCTTTCTTGTTGTGGAGCTTGATCCTCTTTCAATAATTTAAATAGAACTTTTTGAAACACGCATGAGGACAGGAATACATGATTAATATTGGCCCACTTTAAACAATATCCGTGGCTTCCTCGTAAAAGTTTGTCTTTTTTCAAGTCAATGCGGACGTTATGACTGTGATTTTATATTCTTCTACACTCTATTCTAAAATATGTTGAAGCATATAAATCCCCAATGAAAATGCAATACTGGTGACGACCACTGTAAAATAGTGACTCGGTCATCGGTTGTACGCTCCAAGATTTTATACACGCAGCATGTACCGAGACCGAGCTTTAAGATTCGTAATCATGTGCAAAACTCCAACATTGTTCTCGTGGGTTAACAATAGATCAATATTTATATGAATATGAATGAGGAGCCAATCTTGACTAGTGTCTTCCAAACCCAGGACACAAAAGAAGTGGCTCAAACTTCAAACTATTCATAGAGCTTCAAATCTGCATGCATAAACTAGCACTTAATGGTATGCATAAGCAACACACGTATACTAACGAGTATCTCCAACATACTTTGGTATGTCCTGCGTACTCCCTTTGATTAACTTAAAAGATGCCAACATGATCAAGCCTGTTCAAAGAATGCATACATCATAAGGAGACGGAGATAAAATGATGGCTAAAAAACAGCAACAACTGCTGCTGCCCTAATGGTTCCTCTATTGTTCTGACACCTGAAAACTACAATTTAGTCGACCAGCCTGTTGCATTAGTAGCTATAATAAGTTTCTTACATTTAAGTTGGTTGTAATACTGCGAGCTACACACAATAAGTATATAGGAGAACCTGCAAATCTTCGATTACATTTGTTTCAATACCTGTGGATTTTTTATTATTTAAATACAAGAAGTGAACTCAACTCGTAGAGTTGCATTCCAAGTAAGCTATCCTTCTAGGAAAATCAATAACATTATGGTACGACAATGCCCAGTCGTATATTTATAATTGAAACGGGTTACGGTTTCAAGATTACAAGTGAGATTATGCAGGCGATACTTGGCCCTTTGTTTATCTCAACCCGCCGCTTGTACCGATACCTTGGCTGAATTAATGATCACATGGTGAAAAAGAGGAACAAGCCCTCGAAAGGAGAGAAGACCAGGACGTTACTACGGCTTCAATGTTTTTCGATAGTTGCGTTCCGTACATACTGCGAACCTTGGACATGCCTTCAAATTATTATTTGCAGCTTTTACAGTATCTGTGAGCAATACCAACACGTTCTTCCTTGTGCGGTATTAAAATAATGACTACGTGTATTCATGAAGAATATGTGTAAAAAATATTTCCCGATCCAATTTGCAGTACTGGAAGCGATACAGAAGGGAAGCTTAATACTCCTGTGTGCAGTCTGAAGCTTAAGAGAGTGTAGAGTATATTTTCCATGTTAAATGAGTTAAGTACGCGTGAAGTGTCCGCACTATAGAGAATCGCCTCAAAGACTAGTCCAATTATTATGGCCACTTGATCGTAACAATAAAATGCTACGAGGCTTTAGAAGCTACACTATACATTATTATTAATCGCAAATACATACATACATACTCACGTATAAAGCCAAGTTAAGTCCTCGAAAAAAAATGCCTGAATAAACGCTATATGGGTTTCGAAATGTGGGCCAGTCGGAGTAATATCAGATCGTGTGTCTTACTAGCTTCACTAGCTTTTACAAAGTATTGACGACCAAGAACAGCTTGTCAGTGCCATACATACAAGATATAGGTACAGCATTTTGTACTTTTTAGTCTAATTTATTTTTTCATGTATCCTCTCATGTACAAATTTTTACTTTACTTATTGCACACTTCAACTTATTCGCTACCATCAAAGTAGCAACGGATAGCATGCCGGGGTAGAAGAACACGGAGTCTCTTTGTAATCTGCATTACATTTACAATATACTACACAAGAAGGATAGATGAGTTGATGAATGAATGGACGGTGCAAGAGAGGAAGAAAATAATGCAAAAATTATGTTATGATAATAGTTGCAAATGGATTCAGGCGCACAGGAAACTTGAGTGGTTTTAGTTCTCTCGTCCGTCAGTCTTTGAGTCGTCCGTGCATTTAAAAAACAACGCTTGAGTATGGTGAGGTGCACAATATCGCTTAAATACAAAGCTACAAAAGAATTACAAAGAGTCGACAGAAACGTATTATAATAAATGTGAAGTATGAAATGCTACACTTTATATATCTATATGTTACCATTGCATTACCAACATAGCAGCTGTGTGAAAACATTCATGCTTATAAGCAATGATCACGTATGCAGTCCAGTATTTAAGTGTAATAATATAATGTTTTATATACTTCTGTGGGATAAGAAAAATATATCCTGTAGCTGTAGCACTTACTGTACATCTCGGACGACGACTGAAACTTTAAGAAAACTGACAATAATCAGAAGCACCACCGGATAAGGACCAGAATGGGAGAGAGAGCAAGCTCAACACAACTTAAACAGCACCGTAGAAAAAAACCAGTGAAATAAATTATTATTTTTCTTGTGAACTTGTTGATAAATGCGAAATGCCATTGTGGCTCTCCGTCATCCATACGTATCAAATACTTATGGACATTACTTACCTACACCTAATCCCCTTTTTTTACACTCCCTGCAGTCATTTTTTTCAGTTTTTTCCCTACAGCTCTACTCTCTTACAAGCTCCTTACTTCTACTACGATTCTCCTATTAACTGCAATAACAACAACGAGTTTAAACTCTGAGACATACAGAGGAACAACATGAAATGAAGAACAGCAATAATAAGTGCATGTGCGTAAAGTATACCAAAGGTAATAAGTACAATAACATGAGCAAATGTAAGCATGCAACCAAATAAATCCATCCTGCACCAACAACTGCTGTATATGCTATAATGTAATATCCCATCAACTGAATTTTTTTTTCACAATCATAAATAAAAGGCTAGTTGGTTTGCGTTACTTTGATATCAGCTTATTATTTCTCCCTATGATGCATTGAGAGAGTTGATGTTCGAGAGACAGGGAGGAATCAGGATACACAAACCTATTACTAGACTGGAATTATTGAAGATTACTACTTGGTTCATCGAATGAAAATATAAGTCCAATCACAGGAGCTGTGAAGTCAACTTTTTTTTCAAGAAACAGATGTACAATGTAATAGTTGGAATACAATGACATTCAGCTATCAACTTATCTATCTATATACATAAGTATATTTTATAAGAGCCATGCAATATAATCAAAATCGCATATACCCCACTAGGTAAACCTTACATAAGCACATCTTGAAAGATATGGATTTTTATAGATACTATACCATTTAACCTAAACTGTACATCCGCCATATTCTATTTCTCTCTCAAATATAAATCTGTTTTTCCGTGGAACAACATCTAACACCCTACGGACATAATAACTGCAGAATATAAGGGAGCACTGTCTGAAGATACTTGTTAAGCCCTGACTTAAGTAGGCACACTGCTTGTATTGAAAGGTGACTGTAAGATATGAAATACAATGGAATATCTCATTTCATCTACTAAAGAATAAAGTATATGTAATAATCATCTGATGGTCCTGTGTCTTTTGCAGCACAGTGTGTGGATTCGCTTGACTTTTTGCAACTCGCCGAGTCATGGAGGTCGAAAGGTTGCCCTTCTTCTATATATTATGTGCTTCTCCTTTATCCTATCTTTCTTCATTTTTCACTTTACATGCAGTCACTATATGACGAGCCCGACACACGGTATCTTGTCTTGTATGTATAACAAAGACAAGGGTAAAAAACCATGGATGCAGTCTATGATTTAAAAGTATACCTCCTCACAATGCTAAATACATAAACTCAATTCACGCTTTCATCTAAACTGTCTAAGAAATTTAGGAACAGATCCATTTAAACCAAAATTTACGTCAATAATGAGCTCACTATTACATTGTCCCGTATGCTTGCACAAGGGAAATTAAACTCATTCTGTCAACTTAAGGCTTGATGGGGAAGTCCAGAGAGAGAAAAGTGAAGCGATCTTTTTGTGATGACGATAATTATATACTCAAATGAATGCCCTCGTGTGACCACAAGAGTAAAAGTAATGCACTAAAAAATTATAATGAAGAGCGGGTTAAAACCTTGGACGACATGAATAAAAAGTACAGCTGCGGCTGTCCGAACTGACTGAGAATCTATTCAATCCCAAAGGTATATCAGTTGGGATTGAAACTCATTGTCTTTGTATTAAACAAGGTAGGTTAAGCATGTAAAGGAGAAGATATCTAGCTTTGCGGACAATCATGAAATTCAAAAGAAGGTTTACCATTGCGGACATTCATAAGAAGAAATGCTATTGCGGACGACCGTATGATGCTGATGATACATCATTGTGGATATGTTAACGATATTATATATGAAGATACAACGAAACTATCATCGTCAAATGAAGAGAAAACCTATGCTAAACTCACACACATGAATTATAATACACTTTTGGAGCTATTCTCCATTCACCCAATGAGGACAACAACAGGAGCAGCAAAAAAAGAAAACAAAACTCTGGTTTTCCATTACGCGCTTCGCTGCAGCAACACCAAAGCGTCAATATTGTACTTATTTACAAAATCCTATGGCATATACATGTATAATACATAGAGCAACATAACGTATGTTTATAGAGAGCAATTCTGTGTACAATTGAAGAGAAAAAACAAATGAAACGGAATTATTTAAACATGCACGAACCTGAGTAATCTATGGTAAACCTAAAAAGAGTGTAAACAATGGAGTTTTTGGGAACGCACACGTGAGTATGTAAGTTATATTGAATTAACTGCGTACAAGTATTTACTTACACACATGCAAGTATACGAAATTCTGTATTTTAAGACGCTAGTGTTTCACCCTATTATACACCTTCCCCAAACAATATAAACTGAACCTGGACCAGACCTAGGCGTATAATGAATTCGTAAAGCCCATTAGGATTGCACTATATGTAAATGTCAACGATGAGATGCAGAGACGTTTGTTCAGGAGTGTGCAGAGGTGTGCTGAAGACAGACCAAAAATAATAATAAGGGTATGATCCCAGTTTTTAAGGACTTTGTGAAAAAATATATATCTGTCTAAGAACATAAGGAAAACAATAGGAACCTCTATTGACCCAAAGGACCTAATCAACACCTTTTCCTGAGAAAATCCCACCCCTTATGTACTTGGAAATCGGAATCAACTGATGCCCATTATTCAAAATTGAACAGTCAAGTTTAACTTTTGGGTGAGAACTAACAATGTTCAAGGCGTTATGGACATAACAGCCAGAGCAACAAGTGGAAATGGAGGGAGACGGAGAGAGAGAGAGAGTCTCCCAAAGCTGGCTGCATGGAGTGACTGAACGTGTCCTCCTCCCTCTTTTTTCTCTTCATCTTTTTTTCTTTGACTCCAACAACACAAGAAGAGCTCGTGTATCAATGCCTTATTACTGCACACCTCTCAAAGCCTTTTATTTCTAATGGCTGACAATGCTAGGCTACATGGCAATGCCAGGTATATTTAGAAACACAATCTGTGATTAGAGGGTCAATACACTCCCGCCCAACATATTACACACATGAAGGGATTTATAAGGCTACGGCATATCTACGATTCTGTATGTGTATAATATTTCTGTATGTATAGTTATCTCCTTTTCTCATGATGTCCAACACACACTATAATTGCCAAGACCATCGACATGTCTCATCGTCAGAGACGAAAGAGAGATCCCAAGGGCTAACTAATGAGCGTCAAGACGTGAGTATGGTTACAAATCTTCGCGTCCAGTAAAACATTTCTTGGTATCATTAAAAGTATATATCCGTCAAGGAGAGACAACGGAGAGGGAAAGATAGCTTTGCCATTATGCTCAGAGGAATACGTACTTCAGTAATATATTTATAATATGGGTGTACATACATGCAGTTTGCACAGCCACATTATACATATAGTTTGCCAATGAAATATCTTTTGAACATAAAGTCAAATTTAATAATTTTACGACCCCTTTAAGGTAACAATCTTTATCCATTTAGACCTTTTTAGCACTTTTGCACACACACAAACACAATAATAGGAGTTGAGGTAAATGTAATATATAAAATTTGCTCAAAACTTTAACTACCTACACTGTCCAACCATTAAATATACATAAGCTTCGACAACTCTACTCCTTGACTCTATCTAAGGACAAGTTTGAAGCGATTAAAAGCATTTCGCTCATTTTCTGGGAGTAAACTTTTCTCATAAAATCATATACTAGTACACACAACAGTTGAAGAAAACACTAAAATTTCCATATTGAACCCATATCCGCCACGGGATAACAGTATGAAAATGAATTGGTCTTCCACGCCTAGAATACTTAGATTCTATGTATATATACTACTTAAAAAACTTAAAAAGCAAAATTGTGTGTGTAATATGAAGTTATATACTTCAAGTCCTATAATTGTCCATCGTAAATTTCCTTCTTCTGTCCATTTTGTGATGTATCGGTCCTTCTCCCCACATCCTGAATAACTGATGACTAAAAGGTGTAGTGAATATGTACATACCAAGTCATCACCTAACTCCATGTATGATTACATCGAAACCAAAAACTGCAACATATACCTAAGGTACACAATCTAAAAGCTTCATGTGATTTGGTTAATCTAAATATTGTTGTAGAAAGCATACACGAATTTAAGTAAGCAATAACTGTATGCTTGATAGTGTCAATAATATCTCTGTCGAAAATCACACTCCATGGTGCGAATACGATAACAGGGTTTTAACAGAGTGCTCTTGACAATTTAAAATTGTATCAACGTTCCAAACTTTGAAATAACGGACCAAATGATATAATCTTCTCAATAAGAAACTCAAGCTTGGTTTTGCTTCAAGATCCATTTGCTGCCGTGTTTCCGAGGCCATTAATAGTAGTAGACGAAGATGTGAAATTAAAAGTGTTTTTTCTCCATATGGTTTTGTGAATACATATACTCTACTTATGTGTGTACTATTCTGCAAGCTCTTCTTAATTCCTCACAATAATTGACTATACAGCTATTTAATAGCTGTATGTGTACAATGTTAATAGCAGCTTTACTTTTAAATTTGCAGCATGAAACAGCCTCCTCCTGCTTCTCGGCAAAGAAACTGCGGTGGAAGTCTTCACTGTGATTGTTGTCTTTTTTACACACTCGGCCGTTGCTTTTGCTTGCCTTTAATTACTCTGACGCTTAACTAGATACAGATAGCTCATTGACTTGGTAAATAATAATGCAAAAGCAGGAAGGATGGGAGAGTGTTGTGTGTGCGGATAGGAATTAAAAAAAGCATACACAGAGGCGAGCAATAATGCCGCGTAGGTATGTAATATACATATGCTTAAATACATAATACAAAAGCCAAAGCTAATGTAATGTTGAGTGAGTGTGGAGAAGACTGCTGACCGTCGCTTCTCCGCTGGTTTTACTTTTTGGTTATGGATGTGCTTCCGCATTAAAATTCCTTTACCTCTCCCGTCTCTAGAGGTGGTTTAACAATTCATTAGAGTATGGTTGGCCGAGTGCTTATATAGTTAGTTACCGCAGGAGAAGTCATTCTATATACACAATATATGTATATACTATACTCCATAATATATGTATAATGCAAACAACCAAAGACAGATGCATGCGGTAATTCTTTCTACATAAAGATTTCTTGGCTGTATTTAAAGATGATATGCAATTCCAGTGCTTTTTATGGTCGCCATTACCATGCCGAGAAAAGAGAGGAGCAGCATTGGGCTAGTCATGTGTGTATTACGGAGCATCAGTGGATGCAGTAAACATTAACTACACACATATAGGTACACTATTTGTCCATATTGAAGTGAACATATTTATTATGAGGAAGAATGGAAGGAAGAAGATATAGGAAGAAGAAGAATAAGAGAAAGAATGAAAAAAGGCATGGAATAAATTCTGAGACTTCATTCAACGGACACAGCCCATACATACATTGTGCGTAGAGAAGGACATAACACAGTGTGTAGAGCATCGTAAGTCTTTCTACATGACGTAAAGGAAAGAAGTGCACTTGTTAATACGATAATCGGTCATGCATCCTCTAACGTATAGTGATGTAGTACAGTGTGTGAGAATAGAGGCTAAGGAGGCAAAATACTTATGCATAAATATCATTAGGAAATTCATATGAAAGTTTATATAATATAATAAGTTAAAGGGAATAATAAGAGTCGGGGTTAATTTATGTAAATATTTATTAGACACAGTTCAAACTTTTGAAGCATCCACACGCTCACACGGTAGTGTATGTGTGTTACATATATACTAAATACAACTGTATATAGAAGCAGCATGCAGTAGTGTTCTTAAATGCAAGACGATCGAACGCGTACACTTTTAAGCACTACACACTTGTGAATGTCTATGTTGTGAGAAATTACCAAAGTAAATTCACGCAGAGCAGTCGCCACTACTTGTCTCTATCGCACATGTTACAATACAATACTGATGCTTAAGACAAAGGAGCAAAGTCAAATAATCCTCGGAGACGTACAACCCGAGAGACGTTCCCAATCTTTGATACTTTCCTATGGATCAACTGTCATGATCATCAGGATGATGAGGATGCTTTCAGATTGGATTATTTTTTTAAATTCTCAAGTCTCCCTCCGTTGTACACACTTATTCCTATCTATATATGTACTTATCTGTCTCTATCTCGTCCTCCTCCGTAAAAATATAAATAACCAAAGAACTTACATGAATGATGGAATAAGAAGCAATTCCCAATAGCAATTTGTATGCAAACGACGGTGGTCAAACTCCTGTCTGTCCGAGGAATATTTTTTCATATAAGTACACAGATAATTTCCTTGTGTACACACAGGCAATTATCTTCACATAGTAATCTTGAACCTGACGGACAGTTTTTTAGTATCCACAGCAATAATATACATACTGCATATACAACTTGTCAAGTTACATTTGAAAGGAAACCCGAGAAATCCTACTACAATACAGCAGGAATGGGTTCTGTTTGAGGTGCTTCCCTTCCTCTGCTGATGTGACAATCGTCAACAGCAACAAGGCTAATATATTTTCCTTCCCATCATATTACACAGACACACACAAGGACAGAAGCATCTCTTGAAACATGACTGCTGATTCTATATAGTGGACATAAATGAGGGAAATGACTCGGTGTGACGTGAAGAAGCAGTCCAGGAGCAGCACCAGCAGGTTCTGTATGTCCATCAGATGATGACTGTAAAACTTGAATCAGATTTCTGGACAGCCCAAGTCATGTTAATACATACGCATATACACATAAAATTAGTACTACCTGCGTGTACCTACCTATTATGTGATATTACAACTTTAGGAATTTCGAAATCACTCACAGATTCATATCATATTTCATATTCGTTGATGCTTCCAAAAGTCACCACAGATTTTATATTGCTGTTGCATACAGCTATTGAGAATCAAGGATTAAGGTTAGTTCCCTCATAAAATGAAGAGTTAAAAGAAAGGAATAAATTTACAATAAGTCGTACCCGTACTTCTTTTTTAGTGTGCAAATACACACACACATTTATTACACCTTACATTAGTGCATGGCATGATTCGTGTCAATACAAATTGTAGTAATAATCCTTTTGTGAATTTTTGATTACAATGAAGTTTTATTACTTCTTCTTGCTCATGCAAAGTATTATTTTCCCTTGAAAAAAGCATTTAAAGACCCAACTCGCAAGATGGTAAATTAGCAATTTTGGTAATTAATTGCACATTAATGATCCACAAGAAATTCGTAACATGAAGGTCTTGCGTACAAAGAATTGGTAATATTTGCTTTTTTCTCCCCCAAATCATCCACGTTTATACCAAATATATGGTATGATAACGATAATAATGAAGAGTGCGGAGATATGGAAGGAATGGCATAAGAGATTTCCAATTTGGAAAGTGAGCGCGAGTTTTTTTTATCATCTTCTTCGTCGCGGTCGGTGTGAAACGCTTTGTAAAGTAATAGAAGGATTTAATAGACACCTTGAAGGTTTGAAATGATTAATAATTATCACTGTATACCTACAGCAAAATAGCGTCAAATCTTGTACTACACTTTTATATGTAAAAGCCAAGATGCGTGTGGCTGATGATGAACCTTTTCATTCTATGTTCATGCTATCTGAACTGGAAATGTGAAGACTTTTTCAGTTCACAGGAGAAGGACGACGAGCTGTGAGAGGAAGAATATGGAAAAGGGAAGAAGATCAAGAAAAAGAAGTATAACGACGATGAAGAATAAGGAGCTACCAAATTGAAGAATACGGAGCAACTACTTGAATGCAGAATAAAGAGCAACAAAGACGATACATAGGAATAAGAAGTAACCAAATTGAAGAATCAGAGGCAACAAAGATGGGGAATAGGGAGTAAAGAAGATCAACAACATGTGGACTTTTAAACAAGAATATATACTAGAAGATGATGAAGAAGCGGCAGAAGATGACGAGACATAGCAAATTGTTCACAACACAGTGTGTAGTACTGTAAACGCTGAATTGGAATATCACGACGAGCAAAACAGAGCAATCATTAGACCAAATCATTTCACTACATAAACTTGATATTATCAGAAACTATTGTCCATATTACGTTAACACAGCAAACAATAATTTTATAAGTTGAACTTGAAATATTAACATGGCGATATGTAACTCACAGCTATACTTTCAATTTTCTTTCCCAATTTTTTTAATACTCAGATCCGTATAAGTGCACATACACACATAATTACATTTGATATGCTCATTCACAACTTTCCCGTCCGTATAATAATGCATGTATCGAACTAATTCACAATCAAAGGATTTCCATTTCTAAACTAGATCTATTTGTCGAAATTATCCAACAATTACGCTAAATAATATACTGGTGGTAGCACCGGTTTGGACTATTCTGGGATAAAAAATACTTCAAAGAAAAGGGCTCTCTGGTCTGGTTGATGAATATACCACACACAGGAACTGCCATACACAATCAACATACGTGTGTATGCAGGTTGGTGAAGAACTGTAAAGTTACAGAAGGCTAGTTTATTAGGCAGTGGAGAATAATGAATTTAGCATTTAATTAAACTTTTATGATACGATGCTTGGATGGATTCTTGAAAATTGGTTGGTAAACAATGATGAAGTAGAGCTTGTAAAAATGCAAAACGCCTTTGATTAGGAATTTTAGAGCCAATCCTTTGATTCATGAAGATACTCCTAACTAGATATAGCGATAAGAAGGAACTCTGATGCTTCATCTGTTATTTGCTCTCAGCTGTATATAATATCACTGCTTACTTTAACACACTATACACACACACACCAATCAATTCGCTATACTCACAAAATCAAGTGCATAAAAGTTTAGTGCGTATCATATCATCCTCAAAACATAGTTCGTTTCATATCATCAACACTGTGTCTATAATAAACCTTTTAACTTTGCACCTGGCTGCTACATACGAAAGGAGATGACTTTGAAAACTTTGAAATCAATGGTTGATTAATTAGATGTAGGTAGAGATGATACTCTTAATCGTGACTATACCCTATTGTAACTAGGATTTGCTCCCACGAAGCGACACGCGACAATAAACTTTAATGACCGCAAAAGCCTACAAGCTTATGAAAATAAAAACAAATTAGCGTGCAAGTCAACTTGTGGCATGATTTCGTGTATCAAACCACCCGCTTTATACTGCATACATAAGTACAAAATGACTCTCAAGTATAATATATATATTTATATATACACAAAATAAATGGTACTTGTGAAATATTTACAGACTTACTCCCTTCTGTCAATATTTGACTTTCGTCGAGCGAACGACATGACAACACACTAAATTTAGTAGGTAGGTAGTCGTTGCAAAAAACGGATGATATGAAAAAGAAAGAACAACGGCACTTTTGAATCCTATATTGATATAACGTTTTGCTAGTAGCCACATTTCCTTGACATTCGACTGCTATTTTAGACGGAGATCCCGAAGGATGAGCACGTAATCCGAGACCAGAAGTGTGTTGCTAATTTTTTATGTAAGTATATTTCAAACATCTAAACTCTGTACTAATGTTATGCGTGTAAGCTATTCTTAGTGCTATTTGAATATCTTAAATGCTAAATCGGCATGAGATAGTACACCTACGGACCTTCAATAGATACTTCTACACGAATAGCACGGTGGAACTTGCTTAAATAGACAATATCAAAATATATCAATGTCGCTCATTCTTGTAAGAAGGTATAACAAACGAAGAATGATACAGTGGAATTCGACGAAGACTGACATCATAGTGAACCTTGCATTGGAGAATTTTAACCTTGCCATAGATAAATCTAAACTGCATGTAATTTGCCATTTGAGCTTCCCCTTTGAATCAGCTCCTGCATCAAAGTCTTTTTTTATATAAGGAGAATAATTCTTTTGCAAAGTAGTAGCAATGTGGTATTATCCTTTAATAAGAATAGCATCACAAATTGTGCAAATAATGTTGAGAATAGGGACCGAATGCGAAAGAAAAGCCTTTGAAGCAACTGTATTCATGGTGTAGAGAGACAGATGATAAAAAGGATTGAAATGAGTTCGTTCGTACCTTCAATTGTTCCAAAACAGCTTGACATTCATGGGTGGCTCCCTTAATGGATCCCGTTCCTCCTGGAGCGGATGATGATGGTGTGAAGGATGAGGATGAAGCAAAGGAAGACGTCGGTGGCAATGCCAACTGATCATCGATTGACACCACCAATCGCTCAAAACCGTTATTGACTTTGGTCACAAATGAACATTGCACCAAAACTCCTCCGGCCAAGATAAATGTTGTGAGGATGAGGCCGAATGGAATCACTGAATTCAAATCTCGACCCATCATTGAAAAGTTATTAGTTTCTGTTTATATAATAGTAATCAATTCCTTTGTAAGACTTTGTTACTGGGAGATGTGCTGCTGAAGGGCAGCAACGTAACTTCAAAAACTTATAACAGTGTCTTACAGGATCGACCCTGTTACAGCATAAAAGAGAATCCAAAGTACAAATTTATATTTCGTTAATTTTATCTATTCATCAATCACGTCCAAGTCACCGTCACATTGCCTCATCATATATATATACATTTACGACGAGTGTTCACTCGCTACACAAACTAAATATAAAAGACTTGTGTACAGTTAAGATGATCCAACACACTTGTCACAAAAGCAGTGTTCCCAAAAGTTGACTTAAAACAAAAGAAGAAGGCGGGTATATGAATGGAAGCAACAAGTCTATTACTAGAGCATCCACTTGAATGACTTTAGTAGTTTCCTTCAACAAAATTCCTCTTCTAAACAGTATCATTCATCCGAAGGCTACTTCCTCTTCGATTCACTCATCTGTTCTATAAGCAAACTTCAAAGCTCCTTCCAAGATTGTACATATAATTAACAAGGAGCAGTTTCAAGGCACAATTTCCAAAATATCATGTATCTCTATACGTACATTCAAATGATTTTAGTACGTAATTTCATGTAGTTGTACATAAGCTACGTGTATCCATCCGTCGTCGAAGGCAAAAAAATCGGGAAGAATATTCTCACTGAACATGAACAAGTGATCAACACATTGCCTTCCTTGTAATCTCAGTTAGGCGGAACGTGTTTAACTCCTCGGTAGAGTCTCAGTAAGTTTCCGAAATCCGGTGATTACACCAAATATAGCAGTAAAAGTGTAACAGTTCAAGTATACAGAACTATAATGCAAGTATAGAACACATATGTAGCATTTGGAAGAAAGGCACTTCTTTTATTTAAATATGCAGTATAGGCAGTAGCGGTAAATACTCGTTTTCCGTCACAAAAATTACTGTCGTATCTTAATGAACTTTGTGGGCAACTGCTGTATTTTATGCACTCCAGCAGTTGTAGTTAGTTGTTGCTAAAAGAGAATTATTTCAACGACGACGTCGAAATTCTGTTCAGAACTTGTGTTTTTACGGCTTGACAGTGTCACGGAGGTCCAGATTGAGCACTGAACAGCAGGTTCGGAACAACGTGGCAGTGTGTTCTCAAATTTCCGAAAAACTTTTTTTCCCCTTCCTTCCTTCTCCTTCCTCTTCCCTCTTGTTGGGATGGAGAACAAGTGTGAAAATGTATTAATGACAGTTGGGCACTGATTAGGTCACTTGAGTCCTCACAGGGATGGACTCCTTCACAAAACTGTTCCAAAGGATTAGTATAGTAATATCCAACATGTAAAAGGTTAATGTCTGGTTTTGAAAAAAATATTTTTTGTTGAACTTAATATTTTGAACAAGGCACATGTGACAATAAAATTGAACGAACAGACCTGATTACTTGTGCGTCCACAGGCAGTCAAAACTCAACTGACGAGTGTGGCATTAGGAGAGCTTGCCTTTGCCGGTTGTAAAGGATCTGGGGCTTCACCCAACAAGTATTGTGGAGTTGCTTAGCTTGGGGGTACGTAGCATCCCTCGCATTTAATGTGAAATGTAGTATACACACTTTGCTTATGTATACATCGCCGTGGAGTGTAGACCAGTCCTCAAGTCTTGATACCTTTCTTTACCTGTAATTACTAATGATAAGATGTGGACACACTTATATCTCCTCTTGAATTTCTATATCTATAGATACATACAAAAGTTTTATCAATATTATATTCTTCCTTGATAATAATGCATATGCCCACAGTTTTAATACCTCCTCATCATGCATTTAACATTCAAATCGAATTCAGTCCTATATACGATCACATGTCCAGAATCCCTAATGCACACAACAACATCAAGATACTGCGACTGAAGCCACTAGCAGCATCATGTACTTTCAAGGGATCAAAGATATTTGTAGTTGACACTACATAAATATAATGAAATCTTGAGAGATAACGACGTGCCTAAGTATTGTTTTTATAAAATGTATCTAATTCCTTTCAATATCCATTGACATGTTACTTGACGGGGCATACGTATACAGCGTAGAATGTATCTACACAAGTGCATGAAGTTTTAATGATGCTCATGTACCTATATATCTATGAATAATAAGAACATCACATACAAAATCAAATATAATTATAAGTGGTTTAACAGATATGATTTACAGTGTAGTTATAAAAGTATCTATCAGAATTTAATACAGAGCAAGGGTTCAAATCCAAAGGACTTCTTTTCGAGTATCATTTTTAAGAAACTTCAACAAGGAAACCTGTCAATGTAAAAGTACGTTCTTAACCAACAGAGGATTCCACCTTTGACCCGACAGTTTACATTAGGAAATAATTTTGGAGTCTTACTATTATTTCACTCCTTAATGTATTTTTACACGGTCCCACGACGACCAAGTACCATTGGTTTCTATATAACGTGCTGACGGCTTCACTAACGATCTTTATTGGCCGCGCGGACCCTCTGCAAAGCTTAAAATAACATGGACAGTTGCAAGAATAAAAATAGAAATGTAGGTAATATTTCCTTTACTTTCTAATTAATTAAACCTTGTTTGAACTGAATGTAGGTTTTGAGCTCTCCATTGACCACCACTTGAACGAACATATCGAGCGAGTATATTTTGACGGTGATGCAGTCGACGAACCTTCGATGCATAGTTAATTTAAGTTAGTGAAATGATGAACCTTATGGGCATTAAGAACTCAGCGAGGGTTACCGTCAGTCAGGATTCAAATTAGCAGGACGTTGGTTGTGTCGAAATAGTTGGATTAGTAAGCTAAAGCTGAAATTGCTTTGCAATTGGCAACTGTACTGCGACATTTTTTTAACGTTGCGTACTATTATGAAACATCATAAAACTTTAATGATGACGGTGGGTATCGACTTTATTATTAGTATAGATATAGCTGCACACGTAAGCGTTACGCACATAATTTTGACGACTATATAATAAAAAAAATGTTGAATTTATTTGAAGGGGTTCATTAATAAGAAGAGAATGGTAAAAAATAGGTAAATCGCCATACATGTGTCATACGAAGATTCGGTTGGTTGGACGGGTTTGGTTGATCGCCAGTGCGTTGAGGCTTGAAGGAAACCACATAAGGACGGGATGGAAAACTGATTGTGTCTACCATGGAGCAATGAGATCTTGTTGTTGGAGGGAAGATTTCGTAAGTATGTACACAACAAGTTGAGAACATAAGGACAAATTTCCAACGTGGGTCTCTTATTCTGTTCATAATGAAACTATAAATTACTCGGTCGTCTCCTCTGTCTTGTAGGAAAAGTCTATTATGCCATCCTGTACCTGACTGAATCTTCTTATTTTTACATCGTTGTTTTCGTTGTTGTGTACGGTAGGAGAGGAGTTTATGCTTTGACTTTTTATTTTGATCACTCTGGTGTCTTTGTTTTACTACATCGTGTTGCACGTATGTACATATATATATATATAAAGGTGAAGTCAGCGTGAGGTTAGTGGCAATACGCATGCAACCACCGCTCGCTACACGATCCCGATTTTACTGATCATGGTTCATAAGATTTTCTATTTGGATCAAACGGAGTTGCCTTTTTATGCTGCAAAGAAAGAGGTCAGAATGTGTCTAGTGATAATCAAAACAAAAAATTAATATTACAATTATGCCTTTTGGAAGGTCTTGTTGAAAAAATTGCTTTCTTTAGTAGAATTGCTTAATTATCATTTGGTAGTAAATTTTAATTTATCTAGAGAAATGAGAGTCAGCTTAAATGAAAAAAACTCGGGTGTACATATCCCGAAATAGGCATGTCACAGTGATAGTCGTTGTAGAGTGTTCAGGATCCTTCTTGATTCCATTTGATACCGCTGTCGTTCTTATAAATGCGTGTACGATGCAAAGGCTGCCTGACGAGACGCCTGAGTTGATACGGCTTCGGAAGAGTATGTTATAGAAGTATCTGTAGATGTGGGCTCACGTGTATCCAAATGTTCCGACGTGTTGCTAGTAAGATTAAGAATTTGGAATGCGACTCAAGTCAACAACATGGAAATTTCAACAAGCTCACAGTATTTCAGTCGGGGATACGTACGCGCTACCAATAATTAAACTCATCAAGGCACACTACATATGTAGACTTGTTGCTTTAACAAGAATTTCGTCTCCCTGGACATTGTTTATAACGTGCTCGTTGTGTACATTTATTATTTACCTCCAAACCAAAAGTGCATACTGAGATGTTGAACAAATTTTTTTTCGGATTTGACATCACATGTCTAAAATTTGTGATTTGCCTTTGTGCTAACAAGTCACCTGAGCGTAATTGTGTTGGCAATTGCAAGACAATTTGCATTGTCTTGCATTATTTCTTACTGTGATGAACAACCACCTCTTCCCATAGCTAGCCTCAGGTAATCGCTTAATACCCAGCCACTTTAACCTCACGTTCATGTAGGTAATTAAAAGAAAATGTTATTACATGGAAAATATTTTTAAAAATAATTCAAGCAAACTTGAAAGTAAAGGGAAGCTTTGTAATTAATGTGCTGCATATATATGTGCGATTTCAAGTAATAAAAAAAATTGGAACTTTAACTTGAATCGCTTTTGCCTTGAACATGCCTTGTAGTGATATTCAACTTGAGCTGCATATCACTACATGGCGCTCTTTATCTCGTTTGTCTCATCACTCTTGATTGACAGCTGGTGCTTTTTCACCTCCCAAAAAATTCCAATGCAAAATTCCAAGTTGAGCACACCAGATTCTGAATAATTTTTCACCCTCTAAACAAGGAATGCTGACGCGATAGTTGCTGATGATCATACACGGGCTTTTGGCACTCTTTTACATCTGTTGGACTGTCTGCAGGATGGAGTCAGAACATGAGATAGTAGCTTTTTTGAAAGACGAGAACTAGGGTACGTGCTTCAACTCTGTAATAAAAACATTCGCGAACAAGTTTTGTGTCGCCTATTGCTATACATATTATGGGCATAGAGACACAAGAAGACTTCAGCAGTAAATTGATTTGTTTGTTCTAAATGAATTAATTTTAATCAACCTCTTCCTTTAACATTATCTCTGCATACTGGTATCAATCAGCGTCCAGTTCTCTGCTTGATAGCATCAATCATTATCGCTGTTGGTTTTACTTGGTAGAGTCCGTAGCAATTAAATCTTGGACTTCGAGGTTGTTCGACCCTTTTGGTTCCTCGAACCTTAAGGTAAGGGTGGTCTGGTCTCGGCAACAATATCAGATTTGCAATCCCACAAAACAACCATTTAAATTCAAGTATCAAAAGGTAATTTAGTACGGTAATTATTGTTAATCTCTTTGCAAACTTCTTGCGGTATGTATCATTTTAATGTGCTTGCGAATTCTTTGGTCTATATTACTAATGTAACCGTATTCACGAACTAAGTATTATTGCCTGACTTATTACATGTACCTACATATTATGTACAGAGTATTATATGTATCTATAGAATTTGAAATACGACCTCCTCGGTCTGATTTGCTTTTATTGTTTTCTCACAATAATTTAGAATGATCAGCGAGAGCTAAACTTAGGCATATGTTTTGGTAAGGCGAAAGTGCAATCATGATCAAATTAGCTGAATAGAAGTAATCAACGTGTGTATAAACAATGGTTAAATCGACCTGAAGCTATCATGACATTTGGTGAACCTTGATGCAATCGCGGTTTGTTTCTCCCAAGCATAATTTTCTATAGTACAAAGTAATACTACCCTATATAGATCAAACAAAAGATTTGCAATAGTGCTTTCCCGGAAGTTTTCTGGAATTAAGTGAAACTACTCACGAATTCAATTAAACTGGCAACAAAACCAAGTGCACATATGCAAACACGTGAACAAATTCGCCAGCAGTCAAATCCTATTACGATAGATTCAATAACGAAGCAACTAAAACAGGATTTTCACCCATGATAATAAATTAAATCTATTTTTGCTTAAATGAAATCAATTTGCAATAGATATTTCACTATCGATTGGCAATCTCCAAGCAGTTGTTTACAACTCTCTTGAAGGCATCGTAGCTTACAAACCTTGTTACAATGTTGTAGTAGGTACGAAAGTATCCAAAACCAGATTTTAACGCGATCGATGAATGCGCGATGTGATCAAGTGTTGTGTTAGTTGGTAAGACAGCTTGAGACTCGATACCATGTTATCTTGCTTAAATGATATTAATCAGTATGCAGCGGGCACTACATATAAGCGAAAGTTTTAATATTGTAGGTTAAAAAAACATTAATTGTTGCAATATATACGTGAGAGAGAAGAAAATGGTGAGGCTTCAGAGTTGAGTGCATGGGGATGTTCAATGAAAATATTTATGTGAAGAGGGACGTTCATGCGAGGAATACTGTTGTTGGATATTTACGAGCAAGTTACACAGTAGCAAGTGTAAGCCTCATCCCAGGTGTAGCCACGAGATAGTTATTCTTATTTTTCATTAATTCAAATTTATGAGGTATTTCCCGATAAAATCATGATTGGTTATTATCCACCTTATCTTTATATACTGTTACGAATCCTCCCTAACTTAACTATGAAGCAACACCGTAGTATTCTATACAAAGCAAAAAGGCGAAATGAGCATAGGCTGACAAAAAAAATCATCAACATCTTCAGCAGTAATCGTATCTATATGCTGGTCATAACAGGAATATCGTGAGAGCTGAATTGAATATCTCATCCTTCCTCTTCATCCATCGGCCCTGGTGTGTGAAGTAGTAGCTTATGTATTCAGATTTGTTATTACTACTACAGATTTTGATACGTATGTATCTATATGTACCCACGTAGCCCAATGTGTTACACATGTTTAGCTACTGTTTTCCTTTGGGTATCACTCTTGCACATCTGCATTGATTTTTCTTCTTGATTTCCTCTTAGATAAGTTTATAAAGTAGAGGGATACTTTGGTGTATATGGGAGACCATTGATTGCTTATGCGTTGGCCGTCTATTCCCTGCAAACCTATTATTACGCAATGATATCAGCTTCTCATTACTTCAATACTTGGTAGTACAGTTGCATCCGACGATATATAACTACTCAGCACATGATTGCAATTAGCATTTGACCAGCCAAATGAACATTTGTATATAGATTATACATAACCCTTTGTAAATTCTAACGACTAACTATGGTTTATAGGGATTTACTACATCACCGACCGACCACTACCCTGTAATACAATTGTTGTAAGTACAGATCTCCAAAATACAGCGTGGCTAGGTATATACATTATTGACGGAAGACATTGAAGGAACCGCCAAACTGCGAACGGACTATTTACTAGTGGAATGGATGGCTAGGTACAGAGATAATAACCATGATTATGATCACTTTTTCATTTCATCTCCGAGTTCAGTAGCTCTTTCCCTTCAACATCGAAGATATGATAAAGGTTTGAAAATGCTTATTGCATGGGAGATAAGGACAGGGAAGCAAAGTGCATGTATATGTTGCGGCTTTTATTTACAGTCAATTTTGATGGCATCGCAGGGAATTTCCTTGATGCATCTCTGTCTTCTTTCTAGGCTTCTTCACTCTCACCAACCTTTCTGATGTAGGCTGAAAGCATCTAATGCATGAGCAATGAGGTCGGATTTTAAAACCTACACCTCATCCTCATCATCACATTACACATGTCCGAATCCTATTACTTAGCACACCTTGGAAATATTAAAATAAAAATGGGAACACCTCCCCCCATCTAAATTACCACAACATTAAGAGAGAGAGAGAGAGCCGGGAACACAGTCAAAGTTAGTAAAAGCTATATCCATACAGCTTTATGATAGCCTCTAACCTGCCAACAACAAGCAGAGTTCATCCACTCCTGAATTTATTTGGTTATGTGCGTGTGTCAGGTTTATAAACAGTTAAGGGAGTATAGTGCAATTTTTGTTTTACTTGGACCTACAGAAATGTTTCGAAAATCGCATTAAATTCATATTCCGCAAAGCAGTGTTCATTTACAGAATATAACACTGCATATAAACTTGTGGAGAGGTGTATGTATGCAAGATGAAATGCAAAGTATGTATCATTTCCCTCTCCATCCCCTGCTTAGTGTTTCTTGCCTCCAGATAAATTTTGGTATATAAACGATAGCTTATAACCGCACAACATCAGAAAAATTATACAATGAGAGTCCTATGCCTGCAGATAAACTTCTGGTTCCAAGTTCGCATCTAACATTTAATAATCACCTTTGAATTTTGAATTCCCTTTTGCAGCTATATAAGGTCATAATATGAATTCAAATTGGGAGTTACTTCACTCCGGAATTCATTCTTAAACCATTCTTCTACACATTCTAATGCCTTCGGAACCAAACTTGAACCTTTGGTGTATGTGCTGTTATAGTGATCATAGGGGTTCAAAGTATGTATGCACTATGTAATTATACATTTGTAGAAGAGTGCACATTATATATGTACATGGTATGGCGGGATGCAGATAGAGAGAAGAAATAATCCTCCTAGCAGAAATTAGTCATTTCCACCCAAATTATACAAATATGCAAGATATCGTTTCATTATAATGCACTCTCCCCTGTAATTCATCTTCGGATAGAGACATGTAAAAAATTTCCAAGAGAATGAAGAGTGTGAGGATTTTTTTCTGCTTTGTTTTCTTGACCAATGTGAATTTGCATGCAAGTCAAGTTGGACAGGTTTGCGATACTATAAGGCATGGCTGAACCTATTATAGCAGCTAAATGGAATTTAGAATCTTTTCACAGAAATGCAACCTCACTGTATTGTTTTACACTCTGTCAATGGACATGCTACATTGCATATACAGATGCTTTGAAGCAGCTTTGGCAATTCTAATACATTTCATCTCTTGATCGAAGGAAACGTTCACAAGCATGATGGCAGATGACTGGAGCTAATATGTAATCTTAACACTTTGATAGAAACTGAAAAAAAAATATGCAAAGCCCGGTGCTTGACTGCGACGATGATATGTAAGTCTGGCGTTTGACTGAAGTAAATATGCAAGTTTAACACTTATGATGGGAGCTAATCTACTAGTTTTGAATTTGACTGAAGGTAACATCCGAGACTAACAGTTGATAGGAGCTAATACGACAGCAGAATCATAAAAAGAAGTCCAAAAAAATCACATTGCTAAATAATTTTATCTTGGCTCCTTCCACTAACAACAACCAACAAGTGCTGGAGAGATGAGTGAGAACAAGGTATGAGATAAGGGAAGCAAAGACAAGAGAAAGTGGTAGCAGATTAATAGAAGCAGATGCAGTTAGCTGTACACAGATAAGCTTGTGAAGTCTCCACACAGAGGTGAAAAAAGTATATTTTTAATAAGCGTAATAAAGAATGGAAGTTGCGTAACATTGATTCTTAATCACAAAGTCCATCCACGCATGTTAAAATGAGCAGCCGGCAGAATCTCAAGGAATAATATGGCTATCAGTGTAATGGTAGTATTAAGAATATGCGCTGCCATAGAAAGACGGAAGGTTTAAATGAAGAGGCAGAGTGTCAAAAAAGTCCGAGTCAAAAAGCTATTTAGCATATTAGAAGAAGAATTAAATGCGGTTCAATCAAGACAAGACTTCTGTAACAAGTCTTTACGTAGGACGACGCTATGCATACCAACTTGCTTGAGAAGAAGGGAACTGTTAAAGAGAAAACACCTTGAATAATTTAGTTCTCCGTCTTTTCCGCTAATAAGAGCCTAAGAAGAAGAAATTGTATGTATATGTAGATGAGCTCTTGTCCTGTCATTCTGCCTGTCCGTTCATCACCGCAGCTGCAATGTATTTAAATTACTCCCGTTTCTGCTGCTCGTACGTATATATATACTATTTACTGATTGGATGTATGTATGCATGTGCCATCAAGTCAAACACACTGCAACATTTGTATATTTAACTTTGTTCCTGCGTGTGTTTTTATAGCAAGCTGTATTGTAATATAAGGTAAATGCTTCCATTTTCCCTTCCCATTAGGAACAATGTCGGTTTATTGAAGGACTGTAGCACTTTTTGAATTAAAAAAGGTTGACGTTTATGTTTTGCAGGATATAGTAGTTTTATATGTTATTCATTGTATACGTTGTACATGTTTGCATGGTTCATCATCGTATTTATGTAGTGTTATTTCGGAAGGTACATGGTCCAGAACGGAAATAAGTACCTCGCGATGTGTCTGGATGGAGAAATTGGATGGAGAAGCCATTATAGACGTTTGTATAATTTGTAGAATGCTGCATCGTTAGTGGGCAACCTAGTAATCACAGGTAAAATGCAACAAACGTCATTTTAAACTATTGGATTGTTGGATCCATAAAATGCAATTGATATGCATAAGACAAGTGGGATTATCCTGTGTAGGTATATATTCATACATAAACTTATAAGACTTTTTATGTAGAGGGTTTGTATTTAAAAAATGTTAGTCCTCCCAAGGGAATAAAATGTATATGTATGAAAAAGTAACGTAGATATCACAAGTAGTATATATGTATCTACATGAAGATAAAAGGTAACAAACAACCAGAAAAAGTTCGAGACAGTCAATTGTCTTTTCTCTCCCTCTCATCATTTTCGAATTCAAACGGAGTCACCACACAACTACGGCAATAACTATGTTTACTACCATGGCTGATCCTATAGGAAAAAAAGGAACGGGTCGTATACGCTCATTATGTAAGCTCTTGGTTAAATTTTATGCGAGGTCTCTTACTTAACTACTACTACCCAGAAGAAGAACCCTGTCCGTACAGAAGAGGAACACTGGCCTATCAAATTCGTTACAGCTCTCCATTATTGGCTCGGAGGGTATCGTCTTGATCCGTGTGCGTTTACTTACTACAACACTGATATTACATCAACTTTTATAAGATGGATTTTCTATATAAGAATCAGAGCAGAAGTCAAGATAATTAGAACTTGTTTTCCAAGCTCAGGGGCAAAAATAATGCTAATATGCTCATTCTTGTTCCCCCTTGTGTACATGCATGTAAAATTGTTGAAGAATCTAGATATAGTTGATTTGTATATACTAATATGCGTATCTACATATGCATGTACATTAAAGGATCAGGAAGATCTGAGTGTGCAACAAACAAGGTTTCATCTTCCAGTCATCTTCAGTCCTGGCTGTCCATGGAAATACAAGAAGCCCTTAAAATTACCCTGGACACCTCATACATCTTGGCATATCTTCACTCCAGATTTCCAACCTTCAAATTTTTTTCTTAGGTTCTTGTGTTGTTCTTGTGTATTATGTGTAAGGCATAGAAACACACGCACGCAGGGTCATAAGTTATGCAAGAATTAACGCTCTTTATTCACTTGGAAATCGTGAAGGGAGATCGTTTCGGAGAAGATACAACACTCTTTTACTACCTGCTTACTAACCATTGACTTGCCATTAGAATAGGATTTTGTGTAATTTCATGTGTGCAAGTGTGCACTCCTCCTCCCTAGCAGTCTCACTGAATTATTGCAATGCATAATGCAATGAATTGAGATAGAATATTACTGTTGTGTGAATGTTTTTCTCGTTAAGCAGGAAAAAGATTGTTCATGCAAGATAGCTATAAAGATTTGACATGTATCGGATATGAGCCTTTTCACTACCTTATGTCCTACTATACTGAACTACTAACTACATGCTAAGGCAAGAAACAATATACATATATCGTAACGATATGAATGTAATATAGCTAGCCATAACTCTGCAAGTGCAATATAGTTAACCATGCTGACATAAATGCATTATAGTTCGCCATAACGATATACAAATGCAATATAGTTAGTCATAATGATACAAATGCCGTAGCTATAACTACCGATAAGTAGAATGCTCCCGTAACAGATGCATTTTTCATCGTAGTTTTGGGCAGTCAATAGTTTAAAGTTCGAACTTATCTTGCGTTTGAGGGATGATGCAACGATGAAAAAATCAAGTAAATTATAATTGCCAAGTGGACTTGTCTTCAGAGCAACGTGCAGCACTCACATATATAATAATATACAACAGTGCTTCAACTTGCAATAACATTGAAGATGCTCCACAATTCATTGAAATATTGAAAATGTTTCACAACTCACAAGATCGCCTAGAAAACGCTTCACAAGTCATAGACACATGCTTGCTTACTAACAACTGCTGGTAAGATTCCAGAAAGTGTTTAACAAACTCGGTAAGTTTGTGCACGCATGATGCAGAGTCATATTTTATCTATTAACTTGGGTGGAAATGCTGCTCAGAGCACCCGAGCTATATAGTAAGTCATTGTTGTCGGGACAGTTGGTGCATCTATTGGTAAGTCCATTTAACTATAACTGAAAGGATCATAAATGCAATATAGTTCCGTTGCGGATGAAGTGTAAGTCGCGTTACACTTAATGTCTCAAGCTCTTAGGAGCCACCGGTTTTCAAATAGGGAGTTTGCATGTGAAATGAGAGCAAAGCAAGGATGCTGATGGAAAATGCAGAACATTTCTTGTTTCAAAATAATCCATTACCATTACTCATATATATGAGATGAGCATAATGTTGCTGAGGATTCTTAAAACTGATCAGAGATAAAAACGATTAATGGGATAAGAAAACACAACTAAACCCAGAAGATTACATGAAATTCTCGTCGTTTTTCACTTATGCCCATTACCAATCTCCTTTTGAATGAATTATCTCTATAGGAATGTTGAAGGTGTGTGAGTATAAGTATAAAAGCAATGGGTGAACAAAATTCCTGAGTGTAAGTCCTCAATAAGCTTTTTTTGTTTTGCAGAAATGAATCCCCGGCTTCAGCGCTTCTCTCATCCTCGATCCACACTCACTTCCTATTCGTTTCCGTGGAGTCGCAACCGCAGAAGTTGGAGTAAAAACCAGTGATAAATCATTATAACATACTTCTTCGCTGCTACACTTAATTCTTTATATAGTTTTTATTATCGAAATAGAAAGTTTGTTAAAGCAATGTATTTTATCTATTGTTTAGCATTATATAACTGTATGCAAAAGCAAACAGCAGGAAGATGGGTAGGAAGAACTAGATTGCATGACGAATGTAAACATGGGCTCATGTCGTTTGCAAATAAATAAAAGGTTGCTAGCTGATAGTTGATTTCCACTTCTGTAAGCAAACCTTAGTAGGTATCTGTATAAACAGTGTATAGTGTAAATTCTTGAATGAATTTTACACTGCAAATCCCTGATTAATGGTGGTGCAACAGGTTGTTTTTTATAAGTATATTCTTACTATTTTGTAAGTATACATACATAAGCATTAATGCTGCGTGGTATTTTGTCCTACAGGAGGTCAATTTAAATATTAAATTATCCGGAAAAATTGTCGTCAATTATGAAAAACTTATATGGGTCTTAAAATAGTTTTAGACAGTATTGTGCACACTTGTTCACTTTCCAAGTTTCGCTCCTGCACGTGAGCAACAATGTGCGATGTAGTGTGCACAGTGAGTGTACTAAAATAAAATTATTGTAAGTATAACATTATGAAATCTCACTTTACCACAACATAAACGTTTCGTTGGGGTTAAGTTAAATACAGCCGGATTTATGTAAACTTATAGTTCTAAGTACTTAAAAACACTTATGTTTTTATAGAACAGACGACTTAATCTATGTAAGAACTGTAGAAATATAAAGTAACACTTGCATTCGGTACTATTAACGACAGAGTCGTCAAACATGCATTGACATGAATTTTATAAAAATAAGAATAAAGTACTAAATGTGTCTGCAATCTACGAAATTGAACTCGCGTGGTTTGCTTTTCTAAAAAAGGTTTTGGTATTATTACAGCATTATGATAAAATTGCTGTTGTTATGAAGTATCTATATCTGTCATATTACATTATCATGATTGGTATTTATAAGTATATGAAACTCATATGAATGTTTTTGTGATGGGATTAACCTTATGGTGCCGTTTCACTTATTATTTGTGGGTTTATTATTTTTCATTCAAACGTGTTAATATGAGTATATGATATAATTTTTTATTGAAACAATACCCCAGAAATGAACTCTATGGCATGAAGACTCTTGTTTTCCAAGTAATTTACATGAATTTTATGCGTCAACTGCTGAGAAGAAGAGTGACTGAGTACTGCACGCACTTCAATCGGAGACAATGGGGAACAATCAGGATTACATTTTGTGAACAAGGTCTCAAGGAGTTGCTTCGGTATGGTCATGACATGTCACTTATTTGTCGGCTGTCGCTGTCGCACACCACACTACACCACAGAATCGTCTCATCCTTGCATGAAAGAATAATTTTCACAAGCAATTATTACTATTACCTATGTGCGTATATGTGAAAGGAAAATTCTGTTTTGAGAAACAATTTGTGCGGTTTTACCTGCACACACGCAACAGCTAAATACAATGTGCGTTGGTATAGGTATACGAAGTAAGCTGATATAAACATATACATAATTAAAAACCGGCGAAGAGTCACAAAAATATTATGACCGGTAATATGTTTCCTGCATAATTGCTTATTCTTCTTGTCCATGCCTAGCCACCCAGGAATAAAACATATATGACTTTAACCACAAAGTTCCAAAGCTCAATTTTATCTTCAATGCATGCACCCAAGAAGTTCGGTGCTTAAATATACACTTGTGTAATGAAGGTAATACAAGAAGGTAATAGTTTCAGTTATTTTTTGCGGATTCAATCCGCTTTTACTCCCTCATCAACTAATTAAAGTTTTGTTTTAAAAAAGTAGCAAAAAATTGGCTTTTCCATGCATACATATACGTTCGTGCGTGAGTCGTTACGAAGCAGGAGACAGGAAATAAACAAATTTTTTTATTTCTTTCAAACAGGACAGTCCACCATGCAGTCCTACTGCTATATAACAACCCAGCCCTTGTGCTCCTGTTACGTGAGGTTAAGTAAACAGCAGACGATGGGTTGCCAATGTTGTCGTATATACTCGTGCATTTTCAGAACTTTCCCATAGCTCCTATTCCATTTTCAATTAAATGTCTAATTTTTTTGTTGATCTAATCCAGTCTCGAGTACATGTATTTTTCTGCGAGGAACAACACCCGTCCTTCTTGTCCTTTGTGTACAGAAAAGAAAATCTCTGAAAAAATCAATAGAGACGGGCTAAAAATTGGAGTTTAAACTTATTTTTTACCTCAAAAACTGATTCCTATCACTCTCTTCTTCTTTAAAAGCTTCAAACGGTGTGTGGATCAGATAAATCTTTTATTATTTCAACCCCATGCATGCCTTACGTCAGCATTTACAGTTCCAAATGAACTGGAAAGGAGCAACTGCACTGCACACCTTCCGAACACTGCATGCTTTTTTTTCTTTATTTTTAGCAAAGGAAAAAAATTAATCCCAGCCGTTGCCCCGCCGTCGTTGTTCCCGTTGTATTATTACATTACGAATGTACAAATCTCTGTAACGTAAAAAAATGCTTAATGAACTCAGAATGACTGTTGATGAGTGTAGGCTTCGAAATCTAATAGAGAAACTCAAAAGTGAAATACTGGCATTTGTTAATTTCGAAACTCATCATGAAAGGCTTTTGTGAATATTTTGGAGGAAGGTCTCAGATCGTTCCAGATTAAGAAAATGGTTCTCAAATTATTACCTAACACATGGGCCCACCTTCTTCTTCCTTTCCGTTACGTGATTCTCCAGGACTTTTTGGGGTAATACATTTTTTTCTCCCTTTTGCCCTTTTTTATTCTCTTTGGACATTTTCCATGCATACCATTACTATGTGATTCAATGATATGTAGATACTTAAACCCTCTCCTTGCTACAGTACATTAATACTTATACCTTTAATCTATTGTATTATACACATGAGTATATATCTAGTAATTT
This sequence comes from Lipothrix lubbocki, assembly GCA_034696945.1. Lineage (NCBI taxonomy): Eukaryota > Metazoa > Arthropoda > Collembola > Symphypleona > Sminthuridae > Lipothrix > Lipothrix lubbocki. The sequence goes on from JAQGAK010000098.1 coordinate 130,166, forward strand.
CTACTCTAATAATACATGAGTGTGGTGGTAATATCTTCTTTGCATTAGTCAAGACAAAAGTACAAGAGAGAGTGAGTTGAGTTACCCCATGTATTAAACCTTTACATGTCAGTCCTGAATCTTTAATTATAAAAGAAACTATTGTATATACAGAAGGATATGATTCATGTTTAGATATGTTTATACACCTAAAAACTATCTTCGAGCTAATACTTAAATCGTACAGTTACCATTATCATGTGTTTACGCTCGGAGCTAAATCCATACACTTTTACACATGTCTATATTGGACTATATCTATATCTGAATCAGTAATAATTTTATATGAGCTGTCTATATTTTTATGCATTATAAAAGCAAAACACGGGTAAGATGACTCTATATTACCAACTCCTAAGCAAAATCTAATGTGGCTGTTATCTGTGTATCTCTTTAGCTGTGAGTATAGATATGTACATTCACTCTGACTTGAAAATTGTGAACAACAAGCTCGTTGTAATACCTCAAAGGTTGACTACAGTTTGGTTCCTCCAGGGCCCCATCATCAAACACCAAGAGCGTATACTCCGTTGGATGTAACGACCGACAAGATAATAGTGCAAGGAGCTTGTATTCACCCAACATGTTATTAAACGCTTGCTATAATTACGACCGAAATCTCGAATTATGCTTCGTTCTTACTTTAGCTTTTGCCTTATATATAACCATGAAAAGAGTTATATTTGGATGAGCGTACACATCGGCATTGTTATCTATATACAGACATTTAGGAGTGTATTGGTATAAGACGTATTGGATGCTGCGTGAAAAAGAAGTTTAAAAAAAGGTTTCAATGGTTTATAGCTATATTATGATGATCATACCTCGATTCTGCCTCTCGTTGTAGTTGTAAGTAAAGTTAGCGCTGCTGCTGACAATTAGTATTGAAAACCATAGGCACATTAGGGACGCATCTTGATGAAGCAACATCCAGAAGGAAGCCATTTGGGACTAACATGACTTTTTATTGTTACAAGTTTGAGCATTAACGGGGTAGGCTGATACTAATGGAGGTTGACTTTATATACAGTAATCGTACATACTCAATGACTAAAAGTAGCTTGCCATTAGAACGGTTAACCCGATGGCAAGCGGGCATTTAAGCACGAATAAGGATATTAACTATGGTTTCTATCACGTATGTTTCTTGGGTGAGTTTTACATTTAAGTAGATGTGTAATATACAAGTATGCACGGGCATTTACAGAATTAAATTCCCCCTGTCATGCCTTCAAGGGTTTCAAATAGCAGAGAACAACGTAGCATTTAACTCCCGACCACAAATTAGTAACCAATCATTGTTAAAACCTGGCCTACGATAATAATTGTCAGCTTCGTAATATACTTTCAGTGATTTTTCAAAAGAATTACACACACTTACAAGCCATATATACTATGGTTTTAAGTATATGCTCTTAAAAATTGAATATATGGACTTGACGATTTCCGAGGATTCAGGTTGGATCCTATAGAGTTTGGCACGGATCAAGTAGAGGCCATAAGGAAGGTGCACTTACTGTATTTTTCACGACTACATATACTTGTAATCATGGGTATTAAGGCATAAAAAAATTATGTGGTGGCTGACTAACTGACTTTTCCCTTGTCCATGCATCATTTACAAGTCAATAGAGGCAAGAGTTATTTGGGTTTATTTCTTTGGGAGTTTGGGGATAACACATTAGAGCACTGAAGAGTTGTGTATGCTCTCGTCTCATGTTCAAGGCGGATATTGTGTGTGGCAGCCTGACTGCCCATTAAATTATACATTGTAATAATCAATGTTACCTTGTTGTACAGTTTAGATGTTCAGCTGAAATATAGTTGGAGTCGTGTGTGCATCTTCCTTCCACCTTCTTCTTCTGGTTAGCACTCAAATGACCGGCATTCTTTTTATGTTCTTGCAGACGCTTGGACTTCTTGGGTTTTTATGCTGAGATTTCGGACATTTTTTACGTGCTAAAGGTTTCGGACGTGAAGGTGAAGTCTAATTGCTGCTACAGAAATGAATAATCTGGATGACTGCCGGAGGTTGGTCAGGTGCGAAAAGTATGTCTTCGTAAGCTTTCGTGATGTATCTCATACTTATTAGTATCTCAGAAGTAGATTCCTTGGAAAATGCGATGAGCAATATTGTCGAAACGCTTAACAGATCAAGTGACTAAGCTGCGTGTTTAGTAATGTCTTTCGTGTGCCTGTGGATTTTTGAAATGGAAAAAATTGCACATTATTATGCACAGTTACACCGAAGAATCTTCACCTGACTAGACAAGATTCATTGGTGTAATTTCCAATGTGCTCAAATATATTTTATATATATCAATATGTACATTTGGACTATTGAAGCACTGCTAAAGTGGGACTCGGAATCAGATTCAAAGAACAAGATTTATGACCGGGGTTAGTTTTGATTCATGATATCAATTTCAATGCCTCTTTAGGATTCTGTAGGAAAAGTATTCCGAGACTATAATTAAATTCTGTAGATTCTTAAATTGTTGTACGCACCTCTATATTTATCATTATCAGTAAATGAAAGCTAGAGTTTCAAGATTTTTTAGATCTGTTCAAGTCTTTGGCATGCCAACCACGTCGACCTCTCAACTTTTTATCAACTCGGACTTACATTTACATACAAGGAGCTTCCAGATAGAAGTTCGGATAGGAGACGATGGATGCCATAATATTTATTTCTTGTACTACGGAGGTAAGAAAATAACTGAAAACACAGGAGAGTTGTAAAAAGCAATAATAATTTAATGCAGGCATGTAAATGTAATAATAGAGAGACTATGACGCATGTAATGGATATGGATATGCTCTGGGGCTATCAAATGATTAAAATTTGTGCGTGCTCTCAATCCCAATTGCTCCTGGGGTGTACATCGCAACGGTGTTCAGATTCACGGCTTCACCGCCGACTCTGCAGTCCTACTACCAGTCATAGTCATCAGTTTAATCGAGAAGACATGTCTGTAGATATTTGAACAGTCAAGGTTCAGAAAGTTGTAAACACGTGAATTTAAAAAATCCTTTTCATGAATATTCTGAATGTTAGTATTCCAAATTATTTTGGAAATTAATGCCAAAGCAAAAACTTACCTTTCGATTCATTATTTGGTTTTATAGCTCAATTTTTTTCTTTACTATGGATGAGGATCAAGAGGATAGAGCAGCAATTATAATTTTTTCAATGTTTGTTGATCTAAAATGTAAATCAACGCTGAATGGACTTGTGACTAATAAAAAACGGCACTAAATATTACTCTGTAATCAATTACTGGTCCAGGAGTGAAGTTTCCAGAAATAATGTGGTAGGGTTCAGAACAAGGTTGATAAAATATTCTCTTGTAATTATAGAAAAACAAGTAGTATTATAAACAACTACAATGTAGTCGAGAACATTCTAATACACTACGCATATAATTGAATGTATTGTAAATTCAATGTTGAAAGTGTACATATGTTTAAATAGTTGATTGGGTGGAAGTTACTATGTGAATGCATTTGTAAATAGTAAACGGTTGAAAGTGTAACAATGTATAGAGATAAATGCCGGATATTTTAAAACAGTCTCTCAGTAGACTTTCGTTTTGTTTCTGACGTTGATCTTGTCAACAAGTCAACCTATTTAGATTGTTTTGAACGTTAATTACAATGACGTCTGATGTACTTACACTGCTTAGTACACGGAATGCTAGGAGATACCGTTAGCATTGAACACTTGATTGATGACCGATAAGCACGACTACCTGCCTGTGCATAATGCTGTCACTTCAGCCAGTTTCTTCTAATTAGATTAAAACAATTCCGTTCCCATAATTAGATAAATCCTCTACAAATGATTTTCCGTTGGACTATGTCGCTATACACACATGTACATATAAAGGACAACCTCGTCAGAGGGCTGGGTTGGTTATTATATACACCTTCAGTTGTTCTGTATGTATAGCACACTATCTAAATGTGAAATCTTAAAGCTAAATGAACAACCTGACGAGACAAGTGACACGCTCGTTTTTTATCTTCACGTCTTCTCTAAGCATTAACTTCTGGCTATGTATGTAAGTATTGAAGAAGAGTTGGGCACAATGAAATTACTCTTGTCATCAGAATTATAGCTTTTCACGCAAACCCCTTCATTAGTTTCAAAGCAAACATTTACCAAACCAATTAAATAATGTTAAAGTCATGAGCAATCTCCGTTTCATATTTTCGTCCAACCTATCTGTACATAGGTATTATACATTGTACGGTCATGTATGCAACTTTAAATTTGTACTCAACAAGGCAGTCATAATTTTGACTCTATACTGTCATTACAACGGTTACAATCTTGTTCCTATCTATCTTTGGCTCCCACTTACACCCATGAACATGTCATATGTCCTTGTCACTTGCCATTTTGTTCTGTTCACAGTTCTGATTTACAATATTTCTGTTGTCAGCCATTTTCAGCACATTATTATGTGTTAGCAAGTAACACGTCACATTTGTCTCATTTTATAATTTGGTTGTAATTTCCTCATTTAAACCATCTGATTTTCCATAAAACGACCATTCTGGTTGTTTAGACGTAAACAATCAAGCACACTATATTCGTTTAGTATTTGACTTTGATATTCCCAAGGACTGAAATTGTTTTGCCTTGTATCTTCGTATAGATGCAGTTCCAACAGCCAGGACAACCCTGTTGAAGCATTGGAAATTAACTGACTCAGAACAATTAATTTAAAAGGACTGTACGGCTGAAAGTGTTAGCATTGTTGTGACAGAAACAATGATAAGAATAGTGAGCACTAGTCTAATTTCACAATGATTTCACAAGAGCTGGGCTGCACATGAGATAATGTGATTGCATGATGTGAAGGAAGCGAGTAAGTACATCCAGGCTTAAGAGCTATATGGGTTTATTATTGTTATGTAGCTGATGTGACACATTCAATTTCCTTCGGACGTTTTTTGTCTCAACTGCGTTCATGCCTTTCCCCATCCGTTTTTTTTTCATTTCTGCTCTTCAATCCTGGAGAAAAAGCAAAGTGGGTGCTGTTACAATGATCTATACATGCTGACGTTTTGTATGGGAGGTGTAATATGGATCAGGATGAGGGCATATCCTACCTATACGTCAGTTTTAGTTAACGACAAATGCAGAGCTTGTCATGCATACATTCCCAGATTATCGTTTAGTTTACGGTGGTGGTGAGAAGAGAAATTTCATTTCCTGCCGGTAAGTGTATATCTGACACAGAGTGTGCTCACATAATACACTCGGTGGATCATCTCGGGATATTGGTTAGCATGACTGGGATCTTTCATTGTTGCTTTGCGATTATGTCTTGTCCACACAATGGAAGTACGACGATGGTTGTATTCCCAGAATATTTTTCATCATTAGCTTTCTTCTGTGGTCGCAAAAACTAAATATTTTAAGTAAAGATTCATCATCATTGGAGAGCGCTTAATTCCGTGAGATAGCTTCCAATCACGACTATTTCTGTCTCCAATGGATTCCCTTTCTTGTCGATCACTCCCAGTGGACTTTAGGGTAGACCTAGAATTCTTGTCAATTGCCTGACTGGTCTTTGGGGTGAAGTTAGAAATCTTGTCGATGAAAACGTAAGTTTTTACATTTCTAAATCTACATTATCCACATTGTATAAGAATGTACATATTTTGTGGTAGTCAGCTTGCTAGCCTCAGAAATCAACATCAATCCCCAATGATAGTTATCTCAAAAGTCAAGTATGATTAGGACTGAATGACGATATGGGGTCAGGAATCAGGTGAGTTGTTCGAATAGGAACAACTTTATTTGTCTTTAGAAATGTTTGTCACTGTTTTCCTCGTATTAGTACTACTAGTAGTAGTAACACACCATGACCGTTCCAATGATATTCAAAGAAGTAAGGACAACACCTGAGTCCTGCGTAGGGATTCTTGGACGTTAATAGCTCCGTGTAACATTTCGTTTTGGATGGTCACTTAAATGAGTTTAGGGTGTTTTCTGTCTAAACCGAGAGCGTGAAATGTGTTATTGTTATGGTTGTTGGCTGGTAGGAGGGAAAGTCATTGGGAGCTGCTCTTATGCATATTTTCAGGTGTTAGAATTTATTTTTCCAAGGTTTTCCTCAGAGACAGCCGAGTGTATAGTGTCTAATGGCTCACTTACTCATTGGACTTGCCTCCTGCCGATGGCCGTCTTTGGATAAAAATGTCCAGCTTTGTTTAGGTCACGTACGGCCATCTACAAAAGTATGGGTTGTGTTCCAGGGTATACTTAAGTTTATATATAAGCTTATTTATTGGTGTCCATTTCACTTATTTTACACACTATGTAGCAGGTAACTCAGGCGCGTTTTTAGTTCGACTCTTCGTTTTTCCTTCTCTCATCCGTAAAATAAAATTTAGAATGGTAATGAAAGGGGGATCAACTGTTTTTATAAAGAATTCTTCATGTTGTCGTAATTTGTAATCGTCTTCTTTATGACAGTTTTAAAGCAACTCAGATTTTCCCAACACTATGGCTTTCCTCAAATAAAAATACCTTTCTCAGGGGGATTCACGTAAAGTGTGGGCATGGAGAAGGAGAATGAACGATTGCTGTGAACTCTTGATAAAAGTTTATTCCCAAGCTTGTTGTTACTTTCAGTCAGATACCTTAATTTGTGTATAGTTAGTAAAAAGTCGATAATCGAAATTACCGGTTGATTTTTCTTATCTTTCCAAATGATTCGTCGTATCTTTCTATCCTCTTCCGCTTCATTGATCACTTCGTACAACAGTCAAATCAAGATATAAAAAAATTATTTTAATGGTTATATAACGGTATCAAGTAATGAATAAAGAGTATTGGGGAGAACGGTAATTGGAGGTACTTCTTTTGACATTAACTATACTTATATCATAGCATCCAAAGTATAAAAAAGAAACAACGTTGTCAATGAGGACCAACAATATCATGTACATATGTAGATGATGTAATAATAATGTAGTGTACCAAACCGGGATTTGATGCTATTCCCAGTGAAATCTCTGTATTGTGGCCCAATGTTATTGACCATGAATACAAATATAAATGCGGTAGCTTGATAAAATAAAATGGTTTTATCATCATCTCTACAGATCAAAAGATTCTCTTTTACAAATCTATTAACAAGAGAGAGAGAGGAAACGAATTGGAGAGAGGATGCTGAACGGGAGAGCAGAGGTAGTTGGAGCATAATTGATGCATCATCTTCTCATTACTTGTAACCGACAGGGATCCGCATGATCTGATATTCGGTAAAAAAAATTACTGCTAATAATATCATCACCTCATTATATGCACCGTGATGATACTACACCCTCTCTCTCTCGACTCCATGAACATATCAGATTTAGCATGCATCATTACATTTAAAGAGTTGTTACTTTTTAAGCCTGTGGTATCTTACACAATTGAGAGGTATCCGCTGCTTGTCTTCGTTATTTGGTAGCTCTTGTCTCCCGTGCATAGCTATAAATTATGTTGTACACTCAGAGGGTTATAGGTCTATAAAAGGTAAGATAGGAGTGCGGACAAATTTATGCATTTCGTAAAGTAAAGCAATTCATTCCATGACTATGGGAGTAGTAAAATGAAATAAGATGAAGTTACTGTAGCTCGCAACTGCTAGGCCTTGGTCGTGATTCGATTCGTTCATTTGAATACGACCTGGCTGATAGATGAGCTGATAGTTGTTGAAGGAATAAAAGTCGTTCCAAAGTAGCCGATCCGATAAGACATAAAGAATGAAAGAAACCTCAGCATCAACTCTCCCCATGACAATGAGCCTTGTTTAAAGTTTCGTGCATTTTTAGTTACCATCTTCAGAACGTGTGTACACTCTGGCCATCTATTCCTGTAATACATCTGATTGTAAATATAGGGTTTAATTTGGGTATAGGTATAGTATAAGCAAATTGTTATTATGTAATACTATAATACCAACATGTACTTTAATGTGAAGAAGTATAGTTATGCAATATGTACATAATTCAGGTAAAAAATTGAGCTGAAGCTTAAGTAAATACTGAATATCATGAAGTTAAAGATTGTGGAAAATGTTACGTTATACATGAAGTTGAATTTGCTTTTGATTTGTAGTAACCGTACAATAGTCTAATAAATTCGTGGAGGATGATGATACCTAATTGTGATGCATATTGGTTGTAGTTTTTATTTAGCGGTACCTCTTGGACAATATCGTATTGTGCCTGCCCCGTCGCAAGGTTCAAGAACGCAAGAATCTACAATCACTGGCACTCGTGTCTATTTTTGCTCCTGAATAGATGTAAAAGAAGATGTCTTTTGTTCCTCTTGGCTGTCGAGGAAACGACATGATGAGATGCTGATGGCTGCTGATCATCATCACATTTACTATTCTGACAACTGATTGTGAATATTAAATTCTCATGATACTACTACTACTCCCATATGCCAACGCTAACCCTGTAATTTCTGTCGACTTCTTGGTAAAGATACTTCCATAGGAGAGGTACTAACTAGGAAGCTGTTCACTCCTCACCTACGAGCGTATTTAATTATTACTTCGAGCTTTACATGCCAAGCTGCCCAAATTTTTTCAAATGCTAAATAATAATTTCCTTGGCAATATCAATAATATACAAATAACAATACTATTAATGTATTTTGTATGTTTTCAGGCAAAGGTCTTTGTTCTTCCCATCTGACAACTTGTAATGAATTGGTTCTTTCATCGGAGTAGGAAGATCCGACCCAAAGGAGAGAATGGCGGGATTTCCTCGGAGCGATTCATCAGCTACAAATGGAAATATATAGAACTTTTTATCACTAAAACATACTTCGCCAAGAGGATGAAAGAAAAGAAACAGAATGGTGTTCCTCTCCTAAGATTTATTATGCAAGCTAAAGACTCTCAACTTTGATGAGGAGATAATGATTGATTGGCAGCTACACGTTGCAATTGAAAATTTTGTAAAGTTTTTATTTCATATCCATGTTTCAAATAATATGTTTTCACTACTGCTGCGTATCTGTACTAAGGACTTCGGAGGATGATGGAGACAATGGAGAAGGAGCAAATCAGTTCCTCCCTTGAAAAACTCTCTAAGAAAATGACAGCTTCCCTGTAAATCTTTACGTATTAACGATGGGTTATGAATTAAAGAAAAACGAGCCGATAGGTAGGAGTTGATAGGAAGGATACTAAAGATGGATGCTCGTGACAAGCGGACGCACGTGGATTTTACAAGGGAAGTAACCCGACGCTTCTGGCTTTCCACCACTTGGCCCGCGGTCTGTATGTACACAAATACGCTCCTATCACAAGGTAAATAACTAATACCTAATAAGTATATACTTGGGGTCTAAGAATATATTGAATTTTAAATATTAAAATATTGATTACGCTACTGATTTTGACTGGAGTGGGCTGGAGTACCCTGCAAGACTGAACGAAACTCCCTTTTCACGATGTTCTTTCTTTATTGTAATATTTACATAAGAAACTTTCGAGGGAACTGTAACCAGGGCACGGTCAGGTTAGAACCCTGCAAGAGCCAGAGATTAATAATAATTGAGATAATAAGGTGAGCATGAACCAACATATAAGAAAAGAGGCAGATAATCGTGACAAGGAGCTGGGGATGTGGATTGAGATTTAAGTTCTGGTCCGAGTGAATTGAATATCCGGCCTTCGTGTTGTTTCTATTAATTTAAGGAGCAAGATAATAATAAAGGGGATGCCAACAAGATTCACTTTTCTTCATGTTCTGAGTTTGTAGCTGACGTACCTTACACCTACTCACTTGTTGCCTATCGTGCCTAAATACAGAAGTTAGACCACGAACTGTACATAATGTATGTATAATGGATACAATACAATTTTATATAGGTACGCATGGGTATGTAATATTTGTATGTATCTGTTTTGTATAAACTTTTCACATGGGCTTCCTCACAATTTAGGCGTGTAACTTATTTACCTGCAGAATCTGTTAAGCTCACGATTTATATATTTAGTTAATGTGTGGAGACGCCTGATGTACTCACTATGTTGTTGTATGCTCTCCTAATTATTTAGTATTCTCATAAGACGCGTGCTGAAATGAACGATGTGCATTCTATAGTAGTTGAGTCAAGTTTTGTAACCACCTTTTACATTTTTCTGTGGTGGGAGGAACATGATCTAAGTCCTATGATTTGGACATCAGTTTGTACTGGACAAATTGGCACACTTGAGCCGACTGATACATGTGAGTTGCCAATTAGGACGGAAGTTTTTTAGGAATTTATTTGACTACCTTCTATGATAGGCAAATAGGATATTGTGACATTAACATGTATGCATGCTGCCTATTGCGACGGAAGTATAGTGAAACTTACACTTACTACAGAAGAGTAGGAGAGGACGTGTGCCGTGAACGCTGATTTTTGTTGACGGATAACACTTAATATTTGTTTTCGTGATCCACAGGAAGACCGCAGCGTTCCTGCAATATTCATATTTGCATTTACCATAACTTGATCAACAAGCTTGGGTTTCACTGGGTTCATCGCAGCGTATAATAATATCTATATATATGTGAATAGGTGTTGTAATGTTATGCAAGACCGTGTGTATAGACAGTTACGCTAGGACTGCGTAATAACCAACGGTATGTGGAGTATCATGAAAGAGCATGGGACACACGTACGAAGACCAGGACAACATCCCGAGCAGCCGTCCGAATCCACACAATAAACAAAATACGTGTGTGCTTGTCGAATTAAACATTCAAGTATCTCCTATGAAACAGGGTTACTTACATATAAAAATTGAAAATTACATGCGTCAATATACATACAACTCAAGGGAAGAGAGAAAACATGATTCACTTGAACTCCGTCATACAAGCACTAAACGGAGTGCAAATATATTGTGCAATGAGAAATTAATTTGTGAGAGATCATGCTGACAACAAGTTGGTAATCAAAGTCAGCAAAACTTTGCTCAGTGCAAATTAACTGCGAATCAAAGGATAGATTACGGGGAGCAAAATTGTTTTTCAAAAAAACTAGCACCATCAACCTCTCTTGTTGTGGTGCATGGGGTGGTAAAAGATTGAAAACGATGGTGCGGATAATGGAGTGATAGACAATCAGTTTGGGCAAGGAGATAATGGATTTTAAATTTATGGGACATTCTCATTCCCTCGTCTTGTTCCAACTTCAAACAATACACAAGGGTAAAAAGTATAGATTGCCGAAAGGGTCTCGGGTACGAAGATTATATTGTGATATTTTCTTTTTGTTGTTGTATGTGTATCTGGTTTTTATATAAATCCATATAAATGAATAGTAGCACCAGCAGTAGTGAATAAACTCATCTGGCTATTGGCCAATAAATTAATTGGGCATCGCTAAGATTTAGCGTAGAATTTTATATGTTAAATTACATTTTTCTATTAACATAGACAAAAGTCAATCTTTCCTTTTATTTTCCTTCGCAGACTTTTGAATCTTCATCACCAAAGGGAAGTCCGTCAAGAGCAACAATACAAGAGGTATTGAGGCGTTTTTCCTCAACTCTTCTGACATCGATACTTATTATGTTGTACATAATTATACATCCATGCAGCCCGGTAGGACGTACATGATGTAAGTAGATTGTAATACGTAAAATAATACACGGTTGTTACATCTCAAAGTCTATAGTCAAACCTGATCATTATTGTTGGGGGAAGAAAACTTGATTTAACTCCATTTTTTGCTCACATAAGCTTTAAAAAGATTAGTTTTATCGCTTTTATTGAACTCATTTAAACTGTTGAACGTATAACTGCATTCTAAAGGATACTAAACTTGGTTTCACTGTGTAAATTTTTTCATGACTTCGTACGTGTTGTTCATCTGTTTAGTCATCCGAGGAAAAAATGTCCAATAATGAAAAAAATGAGGCGGGTGTTCTTATAAAAGCCTGCACCTTTCGTATAATGTAAAGAAGCATAAGAAACAATTGTGCCATTGGGTAATCTTATTACAAAGGAGCTATTTGCGGCTTAAGTCGTTAGATAAAAACAATAATAGATGCGTTCAAGACCTTCCCCTCAAACCATATCGTTTCTTTTGGTGGAACCAAAATAGAATTTGAGGTTTGATAATCCATTCCGCTTTCAAAGTACATATTATGTATACCATTCGAGGATATCTAAAACTCATCGTAAATGAAATGACTATAATCACTTATCAACCTATTAAATACACTGGCACATTGTAAACCGGAAATTTATTGCATACTTTGACTTATGTGAGAGAATCCACGGGTTTTTTAGTGTCAGATTGTGCAAAGTGAATAATGAGGCGTGATTTCTATTTAGCAAAAGAATTCGCACAACAACACGCCTTACAGTTTTCCGCTACTCATCCTTACATATAGATAGGTACGTATAAAATATTCCTAAATATTGGACGACACAGAGAATATACAACCTAAAAAGTTGATGGTAGAGGGAACTCAATCTTCCTATACCCGAACCTATTCTTCCTATATTATTGGCAAAAACTTGCGTATATAAACTTTTATTTTTGACGGCAAGAAAAAAGTTATATATCCACCGAACGGTTTATGCGCCTGGCTGAGCACTCGGGTCGGAGAAGAGTTTTTTAACAAAAGAATTACAACCCTATCCCCGTAATACGCTCTATTGTGTTAGTAATGCTGAGCGTGCTTAAAATGCTCACACCGCACCGGCACAACCAAGTGCCATGCGATGAGCGTTTTGAATTTTTTCGTACCTCTTGTTGTTGTTGTTGTCATATGTATTTCGAGTAGATATCGTCATGAACGCCGTCGGTTTTACTCCTTGTTGTAATTATTTTATTAAGCTTAAAAATGGTGAATTATAAAAATCTGGTCACTGGAAAAAATGTGGAGGCCTTGTGGTTTTGAAGGGGATAGTTTAGTAGTGGGTTTAAAAAGGTAGTAGTGTAGGACAGCGTAGCGAGTCGGCCATGGTTAGTTAGTACACAGACCTACACTAACAGGAAAGTATCATTGACCGTCATGAGTTATGATAGAATAAATTATACATAGGGACAGTCCCGATTAAATACCTTGTCTTCTATGTAAAATAAGTACAATGCGGTGAGGTCTTTTCCCAAAAGGACTGTATTATTCATCGTACTGTGGCCGATTGGATTTGTTGTTATTCTATTTACTGAATGTTGGTCGACGACGAGGGGCCGGGTGAGACTGTATAGGATGGGAGCATATAAAGAAAAGGGTAATCAAAAGTAATCAGCCACCTGTTGATAAGGATAAACTTTATAGTTTGGCCAGTGAAATGTGCTTTTGTACAGCATTGTATTCCTCACTTTTACGGCACGTCTATATGCAATCAGTCTATATTTACATACGGTACATCCTAGATTTTTTCGTCGGCCAACTTTTAACGACGTTGTAAAAATTCACATTATGCGTGAGACTCTGAGCTCGGGTACGGGAAAAGTCCGGACTCATTTTTGCTGTCATATAGAAGTTTGATAGCAACTGAATTAGCTTATGACTTTATACTCCAGTAATAACTTTTCTTGACTTATGAGGCTGGTTCCACGGTCCTGCGCCCATGTACTCAATTGTAATACTTAGGAGTAGGAGTAGTATCATTATTGTAGAATTACTCTGTATAGTTTGGCAGGGCATCACGGACATGTATTAAACTACTGAAAGTGTACATAAACACCTAGGTATGGAAACCTCATTAAAAAACTCATCCTTATTTACTCGTACATATGGACGAAAATAGCCAAACAGTTAAATTGTCGTTAGGTTGATTCTCTCATCCAAAGCTACATAACTCGAAGGTTGGAAACTATGAGAAAATCCGGAGCTACTAATGCCTAACGAATGTCGTATAGAAAATCTCTCACAATGATTTTCCCTTAGCATGTAAATCCAAATCCTGTATGAATGAGAATTTTCCGAAATGAAAAAGACAGATCAGCTCTCGGCATATATCCTTGTCTTGTTGTTGTATTACAACCAAAGGCATCTGCTTATTTATACTTTACATGAAAATCTTGTGTACCAAGTGAATCTTCTCTGTTATTTGGTTGTTATGGTCATACGTATGTGTAGTTCGGTCACACATGTAGTTCGATATTATGTGCAGTCAATCTTCTTTATGCTCAGCAGTAAAGCTTACTTGTATTAGTAAAGCATCCGAATGACATATTCCTACTTTACAGCCTTTTCTCACATGGCTTTACTATCTGTCTGTAATGATTATTATGTAAATGCATATGGAAAAATCCGTAGTAAGGGAACTCCCTGTCATAGTATTATCATCTGCCGCCAGCCAAGTACAAGTCTACTTTGAGGATCAAAATACGCGCACAAAATTAACAGCAATAAGTTGAATGTATCCTTTTAGATACGACAACAAAAAGTATAAAAAACATTCTTTGCACCCGCAACCCAATGAAAATGTGATGCATGATCGAGCAGGAGCACCTTAAGAACGAAGACGACACTCGGTGTGACAATGAGAATGACAATAACGGACAATCGGGGTTGAGCATCTGCCGCAAACCTATAGAGAAGAGCTTAAGAAGGAAAGGAGAAGAGAATTTTTCAAACGGCTATAGGAGAGCAGAAGAAGATACGGGGTTTTTGTTACGCTTTGCTTCCTCAGACCGTAGACCTGACAGCTATGATTATTTACCTATGAGACCTATCTATTTCCCGTCATTCACCATTGATGATAAGCGACAACGCCAAGGAAAGCTATGCTAATAATAAGGAAACGGATAGATACTTGGTGTACTTTCAAGCTGTTATAAGTATCTTCGTAGAGTTCATTTTTAATGAGATAGGTTCCTTGTACCAAATAACACCTTTGAGTACCTGCAGTTGTAATAATACTGGTTCGTCAACATGCCAATGACAACGTTACCTAAATAGATAGCAGTAAGATTCAAGTATCAGTCCTGTGTCAGTTAGGCCTTGTGCATAAATGTAACAACGTGAATCGTTTTTAAAGAGCAAAAAATATGCTATGTATTGCATGAATATAGGTATACTATGAGATATATAATAAAGGCATATAAGTATGCTATTTCATGATTGTTATTGCTGAAGCATCCCATGTTTTGTTATACCAGAGGACAGTCCCTACAATAACATGTGGACACATTTCTTCCGGTAGAATTGCTGTAGTGTATGCTAAAAGGATTACACCGCCAGACCTTTAAGCCTTGGCCCTGGAGAATTAAAAAAGCTTAAGTCTCTGGTCGCGTACAAAGTTTGTAGTATCCCTCGAAGGAAGGAAATCATAAAACTGGAACTTATACTTTTCTAGAAAATTTCCTACCCCTACGAAGAGACAGCTTATATTTAAATATATGTACCTGCAAACACTTACAAGCGAGATATAAATTTACAAAGAGGAAATCTCATTGTAAAACTGAGTGAAGAAGGTATCCTTGTAGCAATATAATAAAGCTTAGATAATATGCGAGACACGTACCCCTGCACGTTGTTGCTTGTTGTCATTTAAGTTCCAAGAAACGTAAGATTATGGAGGAAAATATACAAATTTTCTCGAGCATGTACTAATTTAATGATTTCTTTCTCATCTCCCCCAGGAATTAAATTAGTTCGCGTAGATGCACTCGAAGGAATGACGAATGTCCATTTGGTGTTTAGAACAAGTTTTCTGACTGTTCTGTAATGCACTTACAACTGCAACTGTTGACCTTTACAATGTTATACATACTCTACTGATGTAAGTATAACATATGAAACTTCAAACAATTTCTATAAATAAATAAAGCATTCGTTTGTACTAGCGCCGAGGTGAGCTTAAACATGTAAACGAAGAAATGAGCTTTAAGTAACTTAAAGTCGCAGGAACTTAAAAGTAATACTTTAATAAAAAGTAACTTCTAAAAAAATGCAGCTTCTAAAAAGACAAGCAGGTACTATTTAAAAAGAGAAAAGCGAGAATGAGCACAAGGCGAGGAACAAAAAGATGATAATTTCCAGCTCGTCCCGTAGCTTCCTGTCATTGTCATTACAGTTGGAAAATATTTAAAAGATTCTTCGGAGACAGTGTGACTGGCTGGTCCAGGTTTTTTCATTGTTTCTTTTATCCTGAAATTATCTAGAAGTGTCTGAGTTTATGGGGCAAGTATAAAGATAGGTAGTTTAGTTAGACATATTAGTCACATTGAAGCTTGTTTTAAACTTAAGGGTGAAGTATATAAATATCCACGAGGGAATATACTTATAGTGGAAGAGCCAAAAGAAGGGAAGATTATATTCAAGTTGTAATAGTTTGGGACATCACATGGCTTTTGATAGCCGACAATCTCCCCTATTCCTGACTTACATTTAGTTAGCTTGTGATATTATAGTCGTGTTCGTTTGGTTTGTTTGAAGGAAATCAACGACGAAATATGCTCATTTATAGGTGTGACTGTGTATGGCGCGGAAGAAAAGATTGGAGGACCACGCCAACGACAGTGCCCAACAAGGGTTAATAAGGAGTCTGGGCTTTGACACCGATAGGCACTTAACTCACCTCTGAAATTTTCAAACAAAAACAATTAGCACCGATGAACAACCTCTCCAACTCGGGTTTGTCTCCATGGTCTCGTGTTCTTAAGGTGATAAGGCTATTATGCATGAATGTATATATGCATATATAGCGACTGTGATTATAGGTATTTCCATTCAAATTTTTTACATTTCTACATAAGGAAAATGCCCTGTGCCATGCTTAGCAAAGCGAAGGCTTGCATTTCAATGGGACTTCTAATAGCTACTAAATACGTTTGCATTTCTTTTTTAATGCTTTTTTCACGCTGCATCTTTTTTCCTCGACATCTCTTCTTTGGCCGTCTCACCTGGTGCTGTAAAAATGTTGTAGTTTGGTAGAATTACCCGTAGTGAACAAGACATGCTTGCGTCTGCCCATATAGCATTATTATAGCCTTGTTGTCTATCTCCTCGAAATCTCAAGTAGTCTTGGACTTGTATGGTTGATATGCGTGTGTCTTACATTTTGACTTGCTTTGCTATGGTGAAGACGCAAAGTATTTTTTTGCTGCAACCACAACAGCACTAACAGCAGCATCCATATTAGAATAATATTTGACGTTTCTGTTTTAACTAATGCTTGTTGCTGCTTCCTGAAAGTTCCTTAAGATTTTCCCATAGTGGATATAGATAATATGGTAGGAAGCATTTAAAGAGGTTTAGCGCTTGCTTTTACCTAGTTAGTTGAAGACCTGCTGCTGCTAAAACCCACGAACTTCGTACACACACATCAATTATACACTTGCATGAAATCTTGCTTTTTATGACACATAACGAGGCAGTGGGTCAAAAGAGTCATTCATCCAATCAGTCATTCACTCTATATGAGACCCGGCCCTTTTGTTTGCATAATTTATTAGAAATTTTCATTAAAATGGATTTTTTCTGAATGCTGAACAACTGATTACCAGACTTATCTTTTTTTCTATAGGTATAACCTAATTGCTTCTTGTATTTCTTTTAACAGTAGTGCTGTATTTTATAAAGCACACTTATACATTTGAACTACCACCAGGACGAAGTAAAAACTCTCTCTTTTTTCCTTGATTTTATTTATTTTGACTGAGAGTCAACCTCTTAAATCATGTACGGTCATTCAGAATTTGAAGGGAATTAAACATTGCTTAATGATTTATTTTGTAAGGCATGTGTATAATCTCTCACTTGGCAAATCTTTCATCATCACGATTAAACTTTTATTAAGACAAGATTTGGGTAAAGAGGATCACGTTGAATACAACAAGAGTAACTCATGCAGATATAGCATGGTCGACATATGTACAAACTTTAGATTTTTTAAGAAACGTGAGTAATTTGTAAAATGCAAATCGACATCGAGATGGTATTTAGTCGGATTTTTCAAGAGATCAGGAGCTATTCATGACGACAGCAAAAAACATGTTGAGCTGAAGATTGCCACGGCTTAGCGAGGCTGTTGTTAGTGTGATTCTCCCGTTGTAAGAAAGACGGAGGCATTGATGGATGATGTTTGCCTAGAAGATCGTTTCATCTCAGTGCAACTGGGCTTCCCGGCGGATCTTGCAGCTGATGTAATTTCATTTTACCTGTTGATATTCTCTTACACTCCTCCTTCAAAGAACTTGGGAGATGTTACATATTGCCCCGGCAAAGGTTGCATTCAGGTATGCATCCACAGCCGCATCCGCAGCAAGGAGTACAGGTACAGGAAGTGCAGTTGTTAAAAGTCTTGGCCCGAAAAGGCCCGCCGCATCCACAGCATCCGCAACAGCTAGTGCAGCAGCTGCTACAGCAACCCCCACCACAGCAGCATGGACTGGAGCAACATCGGGGTGGACACTTGCAACAGGAGCCGACACAGGGCATCTGGAATACGCAGCAAATAATTGTTAGAGGTGTTATGTGTGAATATATTTGCAGCGTCATAAATGCATGTTCATAATTTTAAGATCTCTAATTCTAAATAATTTTGTCATGGTGTTCAGAAAATAAAAATCAACAAGCCACCACTATAGAATAGAACTTACACAACAGCATCCACAGCCGCAGCAAGACATGATGATGGGTTGATTTCACTTCAAAATTTGGATTTGGGTTTAATAAATGTTTGGATGGAAAGCGGAAATGCCTAAGAGGATGTTAATTAGGCAATTTAGAAGTATTGATGTTGTGTACTTCTTTGATGATGCAGCGGGCGGTGGTGTGGTGGGGGTTTACTAATTTATTTTACCGCTTTTCAAAAGAGTTGCGATGCGCTTCGTGGCTGATCTTGTTTGCAACTGAACACTGAACCTGTGCGATTGTGATCTTCATCTTTGTAGTACGATTTATAAATTCAACACTGAATTTTTTTAAATCGTGTTATTAGTTCAAGGAAGTTACAAAATGTCAGCAATCCGAATGGTTACCATGAGAACATTTTTAATCCAACAATTTCACCAAAAATAAATCCTGTACTTAACTATATGATTCATTTGAAACTATTATAATAGAGCTTGCAAATGAAAAGTAATATGAATGACGAACGAATCAAAGGAGTTGTAGTTGTAAAAAGATGAAGAAAGTCACCCAAATATTTGCATGGCCATGTGTTACTAACCAGTAACCTAAACCTAAAAATATATCAATCATCATACACACATCTTGTAAAGTTGTAAATCTTCAAAGAGCTAATCCTGCTCACGACAATCTTCATATAAACATGTAAAATTAGTGAGAAGACATGGCAGAGGGATTTATAGTATTTAAAAAAGAAGAAAATCCAAAAGTTGTTAAAATGCCTTATGACTGTTCCCATGCGTACTTACGCCTGAGCACCCCTGAAACGATCTCATCTTCGCCGAGGAAAGAATAGCCAGGGATGTAACAATGGCCAGAATTTAGTAACACAAGCCAATTACTGTGCTTTGTGAGACTTGAGGCTCTAAAAATAGAGAAATAAAAATTTTAGAGCTCTTCACTTCCTGTCATCAAAGTTGCATCAGTCTGTCTGTTACTTCAAAAAATCTATGTGAAATGGCAGAAAATGAATGCGAATTTATTATCGTCTTTATTATTGTCACACAGAAGAAATCAGTAAAGATTTTTGAAGCAAGTATAGTTACTGAGCATAGCATATGACCAGCACCAACTTTCCTTCCAAACATTATTCAACTTTTATTGCCCATTTATTCTGTTAAATAGCAGAACTTGCGTTTATGCGTTATATCTGTATATTTCTAATTCACATTTTCATCTGAGCAAGATTTGCTTAAATATCGAGATGATGAGTACATATTGTTCACAAAGTATCAAAACTTAAGGATTACATATTTGTACTTCTACTTCACAGAAAAGAGCTTTAATTGAGAATAACAAAATCCTTTGCTGCTGGTGCCTGATCTTAGATTTCTCTTTACAGGACTGAACAATCCACGTCCATCCACATCGTAAAATAACATTGCCAAAAACTATTCACACAATTAAATTAGAGCTGTTATTAATTCCTACTGAAAGAAAATGCAGCTTCTCAAAATGCTTTCACAGGTGTGAATGAAAAATGCAGCTACTTTGAGAAAATGCAGCTTTATTTTAGTTACAGTTGCATGAATCAAGAGATTCGTTACTGTAAAGTGACACTGATATTTATTTCGGTGAAGTATTACTTAATTTTATTCTAAGTTACGCGACGAAAAGGTAGGTATCATCATCTAGATTTTTCAAATTTTAACCACGCTTCTCGCTGCAAACGTAACTTGTTCTTATTATAATTTGCGAGATCCTTATATAGAATAGATTAAGCTTTGTTGTTTCACTTTATTACATCAATGAGGATGATGATATTCAAAAAACCGAAAAGATGCAGTACAGTTATGTCACGTTAAATCCTGACAAAATCTTCCCAAAAATGGGTCTGGAATTGAAATACTATTGATCTTGTTATAAATGTACTTATGACTACTCCGGCATTGTACATAATAATCTCGCGTGTAAATGTGATTTATTTCGCATTGAATTGCACAATGAAAGGATTGTGTGCATATGTAACACGAATAAAATCTGTAAGTAACCTTTTCAACTCAAAGGATTGAGATTCTCTGTCAAAATGGTATTATGTGTATGACTAAGACTTCAAGCAAACTTTGTAAATGTGTATATACATTCCATTTCAATGGAAAATATCACAATAGATAAAAATCTAGAACTAGAGCATGCATCATTTATATTTTAACTACTCTACAGAAAATACTCAAGTATTCCCTCCTACACTTCCAACTTGCTAAATTTAGGCTGAGTCTGCCTTTTTTGTTGTGAATGAAATTCTTTGTAAAATCTCCTATTGGGTGTATTCACGAATAGACTGTAGAGGTCAATACACATAACAATAATAAATTTAAGCATAATGATTCGACAAGTCTTCGATTCGCAAAAAACAAGGAATTAATTGGCCATAGTATCCGTCATGTGCGGTGGCTGATTTATGTTCCTTCCAACTGAGGAAAGGAGGGAGTAGTTATTTTTAGCAAAGTGGGAATAAATTAACCTAGAATTTAAAAATTTGTTTCGTGAAGTGCGTATTTCAAGAAATGAAAGAACCTTTGGTTCTCCTCACAGTATGTATGCTGTATCTATGTACATTAGTGCGGGATGCAAATAAATTTGTTAGGACTCGGTAAACAATGAAACTTTGAAGGAGGATAGGAAATAAGACAGGAATAATTATTCAAGACAATGAGAATTAAAACAGTGTAATGCTTGAGAGGCTGTTGATTCATCTTTATATGTGGGAGACGGCATGGTATAGAAAAATAAAATGTAAAACAATGTAAAAATACAATGGTTTTTATTGAGTCTTCGTCTCCGCTGTCGTTGATGGTTCCATGGAGGTGAGCTACGCGGGGGATGCATGCAGAGGACCCATAAAAATAGCACGTAATTATTCTCATCTTCCAAAGCAATCAGAATAACGTAAAAAGGAAATTTGTCTGTTGAATAATTTTGCATTGTTTTCCTTTCGCATGGACTATGCCTGTATTGCGTATATTACAATTCTTTCATACAACTTTTAAACATCAAGAGATCCTTCTTCTTGTCTCGGTCTCTGTGTCTGAATTAGTCAGAATAAGAAGAAGAAGAAGCAACTACAGTTATTCTAGTATTGGAATTTATTTATGTTCAAAATGATTCATAAAGTCACCGGGTGGTACAGCTAATAGCCACTGAATTTGCATAAGCTGCTCAGGATGCGTCTTCTTATATACCTATAGGTATTCTTTATTTTTTATGTTCTTCATTTTTTTGTCCGTGCGTAACGTGAACGACATAATTTGCGAATTTGCCATTGTGCAGCGTACAAACGCTAAAAAGAATATAATCTTTGGGAAGTTGACGTGATAGCTGGACGATGCTGCACAAACGTTGTATGGTAACAATTATAGCTATCTAATCTGACTTTTGTCCTTTTATTACTCGCAGAGGTGGGTTAGAAGAATATTATTAAGCAGATGTATACTATAACCATACATGTATGTATGTTCTGTTCTGATTTATGAACGATCTTATACATTTAAAGTATGGTTAAATGGCTGAGGACAGTCCAGAGGAGAGTTTGAACATGAATGCAAATTGCAATACATGAGATTCAAGTGTAAAGAAAGTTAAATAACAAGCGATTCCGAATGTTGTGTAAGGGTTGCAAACAAGGATGAAAGCAATGAAAGAAGGCCTGTGCACCTGAACCAGAGTTACACCGTCGAGAGATGACAATTTGGAATGGAATGACAACATATATTACGATCAAAGAGAACTGAATATTACGATCGGAGCAGAGACTTGAATATTACGATCAAACCAGAGATTTGAATATTACGATCAAACCAGAGACTTGAATAATATATATGATCAGCTGGATTTCTGCTCCATTCTTGAATCTCTTCTCCTTATTATTTTCCAAACCACAACAGCAAGTATGACAATAATATCGTTATAAGATTGCAATTTTTATTATCATCTTCATTCCCCCATAGTAAGTTGATTAGGAGATTTTTTTTTACTTTATCATATCACAATTTTGCAGTCATCCTAACTATGGTTATATGTATGTTTTATCGGTCATGTGCAGCAATAAAACTCATGCATGACAATAATATATGTGGCTTTTTTCCCTCTAAGTTATAGGGTTGTGCGATGAGAAGCTCAGATTAGGTCCAATTTCGGTTCATTGTACATTTCTATGTAAGTAGTTTGTATATTTTCCCAATGTGTAGTCGTCCTCTGCCTGTCCACATGTTTGAGAGATGGGAGAGATATGATGAAGAAGCTTAGTATGTGTATTTTTATTATTTGAATCTCATTGTCAGCCACGTAGTTTAAGCACCTAGTCTTAAAAGTCAATCTATGCAAAGATATATGTTTGTGTGCAGTGTAGGGAAGGCTGACATGTTCATAGTGTTGGAAATTATTTATTTCCTTAAGGATGACTCCTATATTATATCTTGCGAATAAGGTTGAAGGAACGGAGGCTCTCCGATCCTTTTTTAGTTGTGACGGCAAGCGGCAATGATAATCAAGTATAGTGAAATATTGCTAATATAATGTAGCAACTAATTTTGTTTGTCATACTTACAACACATAGGGCAGGGAGGGAAGGAGACGACGTATTACATTGGGTACAATAGGAGTGACACTATGAAAAATTAATTCGAGTTACTCCATGATTCATACTACAACAATATCGTGTCCAAAGGGCTTGGATAGTGTGTACCCTGTATGTTCAACAGTAAAAGTGTCTAGATATCTGTGTAGGATATATGTATCTATACATACAATGTAGTGGGTAATCACACAAAGTAGCCCTGTAGTCTTTCAAGGAGCCAGAGCGTATACCCGGTCACAGTTGTATAATACCTTATATGAAAAAATGCCAGTAGGTGCTACCAAATCTTTTAAACAGTAAAAAGAAATATATACTCTATGATGTAAATTAACAATGTAGCAAATTAATCGTTTTCCTCTTCCTAATACAGCAAAATATTTTTCTCTTTCCGACATGCTTTATTCCCGTCATACCGTCGTTTCTTAAATTGTTTTCGAATCACTTGACTTTTGCACTTTCAACTATGTACACACAGTTTTCTCCCTAAAAACGGCGTCGTCTGTCTAATTTAAAGACTACACACTTCAATTATGCTGATTTTACAACAAGTGTTACAAAGTTACATCCCAGTGTACTACATCTTTTTGTGCACGGAGGCGCGAGCTACTCCTCATGAGCCGCATATTGAAATTACTAGCAAATTCCATGAGTAAAAGTGTCTTTGGGTCTTGACAACAACGAAGAACTAATAAAGTAAATTAGCAACGCAGAAAATTAATCGTTTTCTTATTCCTAATAAAGCTAAGGGAATGCTTTCCCAAATGTATTTTTCAAATTATACAAAATCATTCCAGCATTTGCATTCTAACTTGCTTGTTCATGCTTGTATACAGTTGCACGATACTAATGAAATGTATACACATATTCTTATAATTGCTGCAATAAGGTGTTATTACATATATTTGAAAACTCAATGTGTACGTGCTGTTTGCATAAACATGGATGTCATGCAGCTGTTAGTGTTTAAATACTCTATTATATGCGGCATTAACTTGTGAAAAAGTAAATAATTACTAACGAAAGAGTTTTCCCCTGTGTAAGAAGAGATATTAAACTTGTTTCAAGATATGCTTATACATTTAGATTGTGTATAGGTATTCCAATACAACAAAAGTAAGTCGATGGTTTTTTGGTCAGGAGGTTTTCTCACACACAGTGAGCTTGTGCTTAGGTGTAGATACATATATGTATATATGATGACCATATGAAAATGGGAATGCTAATAATTAAACGTGGTCTACTACTGCTGCTCAGCTATTAATTTATGTCTAGAGTAGCGTCTTGAGGGTGCGAGATAAATCATTGTTTCGTAATATTCTAATAGATTAGATATTAATTATTTATTATTGTTCTACGTCGACACGCTTGAATACTTTTTAGCAAAGTTTACTTAAAAGATTTACACTTTTAACAACTGTCTGATTTTTATCGCCACGAGCGACTGACTCTATCATCTGTATGCTTACATTATACTATAGAAGTTATGTACATCTGGCTTAATCTTGTATAAGATAGATATGCAAAATATGAACATCACATACGGAATATATAACACAGAGAAAATATGGATACAATATAACATACAGACAAGCCTCATCCAACAATTGTTGAACAAACTTGTAAGTCTCGTAATCGACCGCATCTTTTTCTAATCTGCATAAGGAATCACAATTAAATTATGCGTGGGGACTTGGCCTTGCTGCTGAAATGCATATACATATATTGAAACAGCAGCACTTCATCATCTCCTCTTCAATCCTCATCACACCGAGGCACAACTTTTTCCGAAAGAATTTTTTTACTCATACGGGGGGAAATGGTACACCAAGTCATTGACTGCGTTATGCTGTTGCAGTACATGCCTCCGATGATAAAAATGAAATAGTGAATATCATCATAATATAATGGAAGAACTTCATCTTTGATGCTCATTTATTGTTTACATTTTCGTCATCCCATTCCTATGTATACAGTATCATATCAGATTTCAATATCGAAATAATATTTCAAGCTATCATCATCGTATAATGAGATGAGATCTTTTGGAATTTTCATTGTAACCTCTTGCATGCTAACAGGTAGTAGTGTATCTGCACCGGTACCATCCTGTAATAATGAATAATGTAAAATTTATACACACAAACTGTTTTCTTATGTCTGTTTCCTACTATACAGTCGCCCGCCAAACAAATATCCGCATTTAAATTTTTACCACAATCAATGCAGTGAACCCGTAGACAGCAGATTGAGGACAATAAGGAAAACATCCAAGTAGTTTGTCATTTTCATTGTAATCACAATATATACGGCGTAAGGTTGAAAATGGTAATTTCTTCATTTAATTCTGACCGTGTAAAGTCTTCCTAAGGTGGATACGCTACCCTTCCTATTATTATTTTCCATGACTGGATCCTTCATATGCATTGTTCGGCGTGTCAGTTCGGTTCGACTGTGCAACAACCTATACACTTATTACATGTAGCTCCAGACTTCTTTATGTATACCTGAAGTGACAAGTATATTAAAGAGCATATAGCACGAATGCTATAATAACATTATAATTTTAAGCATTAAGGTACCATATGTATAACGCAAGGGGTGAAAGAAAGAAAAATAACGCGTTTAGCGCTATTTGTCGTCAGTCTCGACATGCATCGTTTTGTTCGAAGACAGAAATTTATACGTACAATCTCCTCTTATGAATTTACTTATACTACAATGCATATCCAACACATTGTATTTAAGTTAAGTATTAATGTACTTGCAATACACTTAATGTTGTACATATCTTCTCAACGGATGGATGAGTGAGGAGATGATGATACTCAATTTTAAACAGACAGAATTTCAAATGCAAAAATCCTCCGCAATGGGCATTCCACTCATTATTATTATTTCATGATATCATAATACTCGCTAATACACTCACTTTTTTGGCTATCTTCAACAATGCAGAGGTTGCGGCGAACAAAGTAATATAGTAATATTGCACCTGTGTGAGTTATTGTTGGTGTGAAAATGCATATGTTATCATACACTGTGAATGTAATTGTTATGAGTGTATGACAGTAACTACTACATTTGATACGTACACCTTATACTAAACTCACAAGTAATATAAATCAAGTTCAAGTGTACGAATGTATGTGAACAAGTTATTACATTACGTAGCAGTGCAGTAGCAATAAAAATGTCAGTTATGTTACATCTTAAGAATCACTGTGTAGTGTAATAATGTCCGTGCAACGAAGTTGAAAAATGGCAAATACATCACAAGTATCCATAAGTAAGTCCCGAACTAATTTGTGTTCTATACTGTCGAATCTTGAGGTGTATGAACTCCCGTATAACAGAAGTTATTTTCTATTGTAGTATTCCAAAGGAATACAATACTTGCTAATGCTAATATGGACTATTCGGTGTCCATCGTCTTATTATTTCTTTTGCATGTGTCTTCGATTTAGCATGAATGGATGAAATTTTGGTGTCATTTGCCATTTCTTTTGTAGTAATCAATCCTCAAGATATCATATGGTCCGCCATTATTACTGTATAAGCTGGACTCTCATAAACTTGTGAAACCCATCGAGTCAGATTATATTCATTATTATTGTGTTAGATGAATCCTTTAATAATATACGTATCTAGCTATATATGTAGTAGTAACTAGTAACTGTAGAATCACACAAGTGTTTGCTATTACCGTAGAACGTGGATTAATAGTAAAAGAAAAACTAGGGTATGAGCATGTTCCTATATATAATTACATTTGGAAATTCTTGAAGTTCAAGATGACGGGACTTGGTTTACAGACATTAAAAAACTAAGCTGAGTGGTAATTATCTAAAATATCGACAAAGACCACTTTAAAATTGGGTCTGTATAATATATGCCATCAGAAGTTTAATTTATGCTATCAAAAACTATTATGTATGCTATCGGAAGTACATATAACAAATGCCATTAGAAGATGTTTTGTATAGGCGTACAAGTTTGCATTATAAAAACACTCTCTGATTAATTTAATCTTAATGCACGGTAAACGGTTCTGGTTTTAGTGCTTTTCAGACAACAACTATCTCATAAATCAACTCCAAGCCGGCCTGATCAGGCACATTCTGTGAAGCCATGGTTTCCTTGGGAGTAAACGGATAACAGAATTTTGTGGTTGATCAGAATGCAGAGGAGAGAGATAAGTACTAAATAAAAGCTACCAAAAATAAAACCACTCATATACTATACAACGGATGAGCCTTACATTTAATGAGAAGATAAACACCTCCAAGAGGTAATAACAAAGCCTTTTAATGAAAACGTGCTGATATCACACGTATTTTGAAAGAGTTCCGTATATTTGTACACATAAAACCCTTATATTCGTTCCCTAAATATAACTTGAATTCATATTTTACAGAACGGAAATCATTTGAGCGTGTAGATTATTATATTAATATACACTGTGGTAAAATCTAACGGATTGACATGTTGGCATATAATAAGTATACTTTGAAAGCAGATTGCAATAATTGTTTCACTATATCAGACACTATCAAATGTCTACCTGAATTTAGGACGTGATAAATGGTGTTTTATTGACTAATTACTGCAATTTATGTCCACAGACAACACTAGTGTACGGCAGATGAGCCGAAAGATACAAGTAATTTCCCCCAGCATGTGTTTTCTAACTAACACCAACCGTCCAAGCTGCAAGCTGCATCACTGCTGTAAATTATTGTCAAAGCTGTCTCTGTGATACGATAGGTCAGAGAGATTGAATATTAATTTACAAGCAGTAGATACGTTTGTTATTTTATTGCAATATATTATATTACGTAAGATTGAATAAGTACTTATCATACGTACACAAGTATTTATCAGTATTTTCTCAATAAATCATTGCATTAAATTATTGAAAAATATTGATTTTATTATCATAACTTAAAAGGTTTAGTCAATTTATGGCACAACGGAGATACAACAAATTTGCTTTTCCCTAAAATTTAAATATTTGGAGCAACCAAAGGTTCATCTTCAACATGCACTGACAAAATTATAGCAGTATCTCTAGTTTTCTTTTTGAAAATGACAAATTGACCTAAATCGATGAGTGTTGCTCTCGAAATTATTGCACACGCACAGCTAACAAGCAAACAATTCGTAACGTTGATTTTAATTTCCTCAGGCATATTTTCCTTCATCGGCAGTGCCGGTAAGTAACGAAAATTTTCAGCCGTTACGCTCCGGTTACAGTACAATACACATATGTGCGTTGTACAAAAACATGATAAAAAGTTGGAAATGAGCAACTTTTTATCCTGCAAAAATCAAAGTATTAGCAACTTTTCACTTGAGTATTGATGTTTTCAACCTGTGCTTAATCATACATGTACAGGCATGGAGATAAGAGATACACAGAGATTAAGAAAGCATATATAAGCGCTAAGAATGCCAACCACTTAAATATTAAAAAGCTTATACGACTCAACAACACATGCAGTAAGTAACTTTAGTGCAAAAATATTATTCAAGAAGATCATTATTAGTTGTGCCACCAACAAGTCAGCTTGTTTAGCTTAGATCTTCATTTTTCTTTGTAATTTGAATTCCTTCTGTTGCGGCTCGTATAATACGCATACTTCAACATTTAGCATAGTCCTGTTTTGAAATGTCTATGAGTTACTTATTGAATAACTGCATTGTATGTAGTATGGCATGCTATAGTTTGGAATCAACGTTAACAAGCAATGACACTAATGATAAAGACAAGCCAGTTTCCGCAATTGAATAAATTCTTGGGGATGTAATGACAAGCGAAAAATTATGGGTTTTAGCATGCGACTTAATAACCGCAACTTTTTTTCCAGGTGGTGGTCATTACTTATTGTTGTTACCATCCTCATTTTGAGCGTATCTGCAGATTTGAAGTCGCTTATGTCCGTTCAACTGGTTTAGTCTTTAAAAAAATCTCTGCAAAAATTCCTATAGCCATATAACCTTAATAATGTGGGACAAGTTCATAAATAATTAAAAGACATTGGTAACAAGCTTGAGTAAATCCTTGCAAAAACGTGGACAGTTGCTTTTCCATTAGTGTAGAAGTTACATATGGGCTGCAAAAGCTTATTAATGCCAATGAAGCAAAAAAACTCGGTTGACCACGGTATTTCGTCCTCATCAATCGCAATTTTACGCTTACAGAAGTAGTGTGGTCGTTGGAAAAGCAAGGATTAGGAGGGCAAAAAAATTTATGAGGAAAGTAAAGAATCGGAACACGTTATAACGATTGACCATCCTTTCCAGCAGTGTATTTTACATAAATTTTAGAAGAAACGGTGCCTGCCCTAATAGCACAACGCAATCGGCCCGGCGCATATTTCATGCAAGTCAGTGGCGTCGGCCAAGCGCACTGTTTTGTCCACTTTTCCCGATTGATTGCCGGCGGATCGGAATAGTGCCGTGCAATCAGCGCGATTCAT